>VRYO01002095.1:2991387-3035036 GCA_009812075.1 Sialia sialis | reverse complement strand
GGCCGCGCTTTCGCTTTCGCCGCTCCCTGCCCGGGTCGCTCGCAGCGGCCGGGCCCGGTGCCGCGCGGAGCCATGGCCATCGCGGCCGTGCCCGCGGCCGAGTCCCGGCTCTGCGGAAACTGGTAAGGCCCGGCCGGGGGTCGGTGAGGGCCGGGGGTCGGTGTGGATTGGATTCGGTCCAACTGGGCCGAGCCCACGAGCGCACGGCCTTGCTGTAAACATCTGGGCGGCCGATTTCCCCTATGGCTTAGCAGGGCACTGAACAGAAACCGAAACGTTCGGATCAAAATTCGGCGTTTTCTGTGAGATCCACACAAACCACACCATTCTAAGTTTCTCTTCAGCAGTTCAGTGGCTCAGGAGCAGAAATATAAGCAAAAGAGAGTAGGCTGTGTTGTTGTGGAAGTTTTTCTCTTTGATTACACCTCTTTTCAGAGCCCCTGAGTTGGTAATCCAATGGTTGGGAAGGAGTCACCTCACAAATACAAGCAGCTAAAGAAATTAACGTTTGGTGCAATTGTTTTTCCCCAAAAGACGTCAGAATTCAGACAGTTTCTTGCAACATCAGCCTGGATTGTTTGGTCTGCACAGTTCAGTCGCTGCTGTTGGACGTTATTGCTTTGCCAGGCTTTTGGCTGCCTGGGATCTGGCAGGGGAGAGAGCTGAACAGCTGTGGTCTTAGCAAACAAAAGGTTGTAAAATTAATGTAGGTGTTTTCAAGGTGGATTTCTTGGAAAGAGGATGAGCCCTGTAGAAACGATGCTGCCTGTTTAAGGCAGGAGTAAGGACTGAGCTCCAGATGCCTCAGTTTGTTTGGTCCTTTTGTGTCTGGTTTCAAGACAGAAAATGAGCATTTTAGGGATGAGGCAAATTGGGGAATTTTGGGGTAAAATGAGGTGAGTTAGGGAATTTTGGGGTGCAGAGTAGTGCTCTGAGCAGCCTGGTTTGTGGATGGTGTCCCTGTGAGCTTTAAGGAGCCTTCCAACACAAACCATTCCATGCTTCCATTATCCAGGATCTGTCAGGTATAAAAAAACAGGGTTTGACTGCCTTCCAAAGCACACTTTGACCTCTCAGAGCCAAGTTATTGTCAGGAAGAAGCTTTTATCTTCTTAGACTAATTTATTAATTTGAACTCTGGTGATAACTTGTTTATGCTATCTTTCACATAAATAAATAAATCCACCTGGATTTTATCTTAATGCAACGTGACTTTTGCATGTTAAAGACATGAATATCCACCTGTGCTGGAGCCTTGAGGCCTGTCTGGACCTTTCTCTACTCACTTTAAACCATGAATTCATTGAAATCTTCTTTAGCATCATTTTTTTGTTGTGAATAACTGCTCAGATTTATTGTCAGTGTGTTTCTGCTCAGTAACCTCAGCGACTTTCTCACAGCAAAAAGGACATTCCTGCAGTCAACTTCATCATCCATGAAATCCACTGTAGAAGAAACATTGAAATATGCCCCTACTGCAGCGACTCCATCCCAAAATGTGAGATGAAGAACCACATTGAGTCTGAACATGTGCAGGTGAGAGACAGCTCTGCTCTGAAGCTGCTCCTTTCTGTGGGAATTCCTCTCATGAGCTCTCTTTGCTGCAGGTCACCTGCAAGTGCAGGATGAAGATGGAAAGCAGCCTCCTGAAGGATCATGAGGTTGGTGGATTTTATATTATTTATATTATTGATTGTTCAGTTATTTTCTTGAACCCTTGGGGGATGCTCTGGTGTTTCACTGACTCCTTTCTGTCACCACCCTGGGGCTTGTGCATCCTTTTATTGAGTGATGCTTCCTCAGCTCACTGCCTTACAGTCCTGGAGCCACTCAGATCAAAGGGGTATCTGTGATAATTGGTGATTATTTTTTGTCCTTGTCAGTTGAAAAATAGCTATTTAAAATCTGATTGACTTTTTTTTTCATTCCTTTACTGGTTCACGTTTCTGTTGGAGCCATTATGTGACTTTTAATAACTCAATCTGTCCAAACAGACTTTAAAAATAGCCTGTAAAATAAACTAAAATAGGCCAGAGTGGGATTTTCTGAGTTCTGAATCCAGTTGGCTGCTGTCACAGACAATCTTGTTATAAATGTCATCCCTTCCTGTGGGCTCCTTTAGAGACAGCTCTGGAGCTGCCACCTCAGCCTGCTGATTGCTGAGGGAAAAAGGATTTTCTTTGGAAATCTGTCCACTTCTAAACCCTGGGAGTAACTAATCCTGCCTGTGTGTGCGTGGTGCTTTTGGATTGCAAAGCAAGTGATGATTTTTATTAGTGCAGCATCTGCAAATGTCATGTATTTTATCTATTTTTAACCCCTTTTGAAGGGCACCTCAGCTGTTCAGTGTGGGGGAAAGAAAGTGTCCAAGCAGCTCTTGTTGAGCAGTAAATGAGGTGTGAATCTTTTCCCTAAAAACCAACGTGGATTTTAGCTGTGCTCTTGGAATGCAGCTGGATTTGGGGTCGTATCTAAAACCCAAATCCAGAAAGCTCTGTGTGACCCTGGGGGATCTAAAATGATGTCCTGAGTGTCTGAGGAGCTTCAGCTGCTGATTCTGTGCCTCCAACACGTCACTGTTGCATTCCCACCTTGTAGGTTATTCCAGATTATTCCTTTGGATGCGTCTGAGCACATATGAGAGCTCCAAAGCCGAGAAAACTAATTTTTCCACTTACTTTCCTGTGTGTTTTCCCAGGCATCCTCGTGTCCCCTGCGCCCCGTGCTGTGCCAGTTCTGTGACATCCAGCTGGCCTTCAACAAGCTGCAGGAGCACGAGCTGTACTGCGGGGCCAGGACCGAGCCCTGCGGGCGCTGCGGCCGCAACGTCCTGCTCAGGGAGCTCAAGGAGCACCCCCGGCTCTGTGGCACGCACGACACGGCCAGGGCCAGCAGCACAGCGCCGGGAACCGGCAATGAGGGTGGAGCCAGGAGGAGCCAGCAGGGAGCAGGTACTGGGGATGGGCTGGGGAGGAGACAGAGGGGATTTGGAGCAGCTGTGGGACAGCTCCAGGGACTAAAGCTGAGGGACAGAACCCTTAAGGGACACAATTCCAGGGACAGAATGTTAGGGACAGTACCCTTAAGAGACACAACTCCAAAGACAGAACCTTAGGGACAAAACATAAGGGACAGAACTCTTAAGGAACAGAACCCTTAAAGGATGCAACTCCAGGCACAAAACCTTAAGGGACAGAACCCTTAAGGGACAAACTCCAGGGACAAAATTCTTAAGGTCAGAACCCTTAAGGTTCACAACTCTAGAGACAGAATCCTTAAAGGACACAATTGCAGGGACAGAACCCTTGAGGGACAAACTCCAAAGACAAAAACCTTAGGGACAGAACCCTTAAGGGACAAACTCCAGGGACAAAATTCTTAAGGTCAGAACGCTTAAGGTTCACAACTCCAGAGAGAGAACCCTTAAAGGACACAATTCTAGGGACAGAGTGTTAGGGACAGTATCCTTAAGGGACAAACTCCAAAGACAGAACCTTAGGGACAGAACTCTTAAGGAACCGAACCCTTGAGGGACACAGCACCAGGGACAAAATTCTTAAGGTCAGAACCCTTAAGGTTTACAACTCCAGGGACAGAACTTTATGGACAGAGCTCCTAAAGACAGAATCTTAAGGGACAGGACCCCATAGGACAAGAACCTTAAGGGAGCAGTACAAAGAAATAAAGTGAGAAAAAGTGGACAAAGGAAGAAGAACTGGCTGCTCATTTGGTAGCTGGTCCAGGTGTGAGGTTTTGTGATTCCTTTCTATGAAAATGCTGGATAGTGAAAGCTCCAGAGGCCCCAAGTGGGAATGTTTACCCCTGGTAAGCCAGGAGTGCTGAGGTGCCTGGGATAAAAGCCCAGTTGCTTCCTTTTATTTATTTTATATTTTTTTTTTTTTGGTCTCAAAGTACCTGGCTTAAAAACAAAACTGGAGTTGTTTGCTCCCTGTAATTTGGGCCGTGATTTGGTAGAGGTGCCCTTGGCTTTGAGATGCTGAGCTCCAGGAGAGTCCACAAGTGAAACCTGGGGGCTGCTGGTGGCAGCTTCGATGTTCTCCCAAATTTACACTATTGATCTTTTGAAGGGGATGAGCTAGAGAGACCTGACATCCTTCATTCCCAACTTCCTGAAGACTGGAATGCTGACCTGGATTATGTGTTGGCTCTCAGCCTGCAAAGTGAGAATAATCCTCACCACAACACTGCAGCTGACATCCCCGGGGATTTCTGGGAGTATGACTACACCAAAGAGCCTGGACAATCTGCCCATCTTGATGGAGCAGACCTGTCCAGCATCTTCTCCTGTGACTCTCCAGGATCCTTTAGCACATCAAACAACAGCAAAATAGGTATAAACACTCTTGTGGGATTTATCCTTCAGTTTGAGGGAGGGGAAAAGGAAAACATGGATTGGGAATGGTAAAGATTACCTAGGTATTTTAAAAAGTCAAAATCAGTCTTTTTGAGACTCCTAAAGCAAAGCAGCAAGTGAAGAAATAAAAGCTTATTAAAAGTGGCTCTCTGACCTTGGTGTATGGTGGGGAACAAGGTTCTTGTGGAAGTAAAAATGGTAGGAAGGAGGATCTGGGGAAACCTGGAGTGCAGCTTGTGAGAGGAGAAACGGCACCAAAGCGTTTAATGAGGATTTTTACTCCTTCCTTCTGCAGACAAGGACATGATCATGTTGCCCTGCGAGTTCTGTGAGGAGCTGTGTCCTGCTGAAGATCTGATCCTTCACCAGGTTTGGGACTTCCTTGTGCCTTGGGGTTTGCAGTGAAGGCTTTTGTGTGGCTGTCACTGAAAAGGGTGTGGGTGACACTGGGAGAACTCGGGCATTTGGTTTTCAATGGAAAAGTGATTCTTCTGTGTTGTTTGTGTAACAGACAGGGTGTAACCCAGCAAGTGCCTTTGCCTCGTTCAGTAAGAGAAGTTCTTCCCCAAATCCATGGGAATACAGTGGTCTGAGAGCTGGGGGGTCCAGCAGCCACAGGATTGCCCCTTCATCCCAGCCCCAAGCTGTCCAGGCAGAAGGAGACATCATGATTCCATGTGAATTCTGTGGCATCCAGCTGGAAGAGGAGATTCTCTTTCATCACCAGGTACTGAGCAGGACAGGATCTGTTGGGTCACATCCCATTGTTGGAGGATGGGCCCAGTCCCAGGGGTTCTTGTGGCACATTCCAGGAATTCAGGGAGCTGCCCCTGGCTCAGATCTTCCCACACCAAGCTCTGGGATCCATGTGGAGGGTTGTGCCACACTGAGGCTCCTCCTGAAAAGTACTGGATTAATTTGAAAGCTCTGAATGAAACGAAACCAAAGAGCCTGAAGTTACACAATCAGAATGTTTGAGTCACACAGAAAATGAAGTTAAACCCTGGATGAGTCAGCAGAGGGGAGAGAGGAGCACAGGAGGGGAAGTAGAGAACAGACTCCAGCCCTGGGAGTGCTGTGCCTAGGGAGGAGTCCTCTGGAATCTGCTGCTCTTACAGACAAGGTGGGAGGTGCTGAGCTCACGCATTCTGTGTCATGGTTCATTCACATTCTCAGTCCCAACAAACTGCTGAAGTTTGTGTTGTTTTTTCTGGGCCTCTCCTCTCCTGGAGGTTCAGCAAAGTCAGAATGAGATCTGATAAAACTTCAGAGCTTATCACGGAATCCCAGAATGGTTTGGGTTGGAAGGGATGTTGAAGCCCAACCCATCCCACCCCCTGCCATGGGCAAGGACACTTCCAGTAGCCCAGGTTGCTCCAAGCCCAGTCCAGCCTGACAGGAGGATGGAACTGGATGAGCTTTAAGATCTCTTTCCACCTAAACCATTCTGAGATTCCACAATAACAATTCCCTTCTCACCTTAACACCCCCAAGTGCTGCTGCTCTGCAGTTTTCCCAGGAATTTTCCCCTGAGTGAGCTTCACTTGACCAGCACTGTTTGTTCTGCTGCAGCACCACTGTGACCTGCGCCCTGCCAGCCCCACAGGTGACAATCCAGCCCAGGAGCTGCCAGCTCAGCCCCACAGGGACAGACAGGAATCTCCAGAGCCGGCTCGGCGACGGATCCGGCACCAAGGTGTGGGCAGAGTGCAGCCTGAGCTCCCTGTGCTTGCTCTGAGCAGAAGCTGCTCCCCTCTTCTGTCTAAAAATCCTCCCTGCTGTGCTCTTGGTGTGGCTTTAGGGAGGGAGGATTAAATCACTGTGTGCTTGGGGATCCTGGGGTTGTTCCTGATGCAGGGACAGGACGTGGAGCTGAACACAGCAGTAACTTCAGCATCAGGAACAACCTGATGGCGGTTGTGTTCAGCTCCACGTCCTGTCCCTGCAGGAAATGTCCCTCCTTGGCACACAGAAGGCTTTGGGAAGCTGTGCCCTGCTGCAGGGACCAGGCTGAGGACAGAGGTGGCCAAGGCTGGGAATGCAGCGCTGTCCCCTCCAGGGAGAGCAGGCGGAGCCAAGCCCAGGAAGGGGAATGGCAGTGAGGGGACATCGAAGGACAGAGGTGACTCTGCAGCTGGGACAGCACCCCGGGCAAGACCTGCTCCCTTCCAGGCAGAAACCTTCACTTCCAGCTCCTGCAGAGCTGCTCCAGCCCAGCCAAGGTAATGCCTTTGCCTCTGCTCTGCTCCACTTAGGGTGCAAATCTGGATCCCCGTGGCTTTGGAGCTGAAAGAATTTTCAAAGGCTTTCAGATTGACCCAGTTGAATTTGGCTGGTGCTTATCTGAGTTTCAAACAACAAATTTAGGTTTTTACCTTAAAATAGAGCGGACCCACTGGTCACTGGGATAAAATGTAGAATAAGGCCTCATTAGCTGTGCATGGAGTGCTCTGAACAGGAGCTGGCTCTGCTGCTGCAACATCTGGGCCAGGGTCACAGGAGGCACGAGGGCCTCTCCTCGCCCTTCCCTTGTCCCTGCTGTGTTGTCCCGTGTGGCTGTGCTGCTCTGAAGGTGTCCCTGTCCCTGTCCCACAGCTCCAGCACGGCAGCAGGGAGGAGCCTGGGGCTGGCAGACGGGCGCAGCGGCCTCCGGCGCCGCGGCTCCAAGGTGAGGCTGAGCTCCTGCTGGCGGTGCCAGGACAAGGAGCTGCTTTTTACAGCTCTCCCTTATTAAATATAAATCATATCTGAAACCAGCATTTTTCTTTTCCCCTTCCCCTCAGGCAAAAGGCCAGAGCCCAGCAGCTGGACACCCGGAGGAGTGAGCCAGAGCCTGTGGAAATCACGGAGTGCCCAGCCCTGTTGGAATTGTTGGGCCAAGCACAAGCCAGTTCTGACACTGAGCTTCAATTTTTAGGCAGTGAGCATTTTCTAAATCTCTATTTTTAATCTGTGAGAGCAAACTTAAAGGTTTTTATGTCTCTGATCACCCTGAGCACCACCCCCAAGGCATCACATTGAGTCTTACCTTGGGCCCCACCTGAGTTCTGTGTCCGTGTGGGCTCGGGTGTGTCCTGCCCTGGGATGCTCAGGCACAGCTGGTGACACCAGCAGGGAGCAGTCGGTGCTCTGATCTGTCCCACACCGAGCAGGGTTGAGGCTTGGGGCTCCAAGGCTTCTCAGTGCTGCGTTTTCAAATTAAAAGCTTTGTAAGTTCCTTGGAATAAAATCTCTCTGATGCTGTCCCAAACCATTGTGCGGTGCCATCTGTCCCCTGGGGTGACACGGGACCACAGCCCCACCTTGTGAGGATCCATTCCCTGTCCTGGCTTCAGTTGCTGCTGGAATCTTTGGGAAGTGATCAGATCCTGGTAACCCCAGCCTAATTAAGGAGGGGCAGCAGCTGGCACTGGCAGGGCTAATTAACCACCCTGGGGCGTGGCTGTGCCCACGGCCTTGTCTCAGGTGCCACCTCCAGAGCCCAAGGATGGCTGGAGGGAACTTCCTCCCAACATAAAGACAATTTAGAGCTGCTCCCACCAAATGGGGTTATTTAGACAGGAAAAGAATAAAGGTATTTAAAAGCAGGGGGACACCAAAGCTGTGTTCTTCCCATCCAGATCAGGGAATGAGAGCTGGTCCCTGAGGTTTGGGATGGATAACAGGGTGCCAGGGGTCAGGAATCATTAAGTATGATAAAAAATTAATGACTGAGGTTGCAGAGCCTCTGCTGTGCCTCAGGCACAAGGAACATCCAGGAGGAACAACCTCAGCAGTGGCTGTGCTTCCTTTGGTACAAAATCCTTGGGTTTTGTTCCAAGTAACACCAATACAGAAAAGTGGGATTGCACCAGAGAAGCTGCAGCTCCCTTTGTGCTCCTTCCTTCTCCTCCTGTGCCTCAGCTGATGCCGTCCCTGCAGCCCAAAGAAGGACACAAACACGTCCAGGGATGTTAAGAATCTCCTTTATGCAGGTGTACACTCGATGGCCAAGAGCACTTACAGGTTAATGCCGTGTATGGAACCGAGATGGACACACACCAAGCTAGAACTAATACCCAGCTCCAGAGTTTTTCCATTGTTTAGTATAATTTTACATTCTGAATGAATATATATTAAAAAAAATAATAATAATCATCACAAACCAATCTTTGCTTCGACAAACAAGCCTAGTACAGACAATGTCAAGTTCATTTAAAGCACGAGGAATTAAGGATGATTAGAAAAGCTTTAATTAAAAGGCCATTTGAGCCACAGCTGGGGTGCTGCAGCACTTCCTTCCCAGGAGCATGGAATTTAAAAAAAAAAAAACAACTCAAAAAAAACCAAAACCTCCCACAATTCCTCTTGTGGGGCTCATCCTGTTCTCCAGAACAAACCAAAGTCGATGGAAGTTGGTTACTGGTGTGACATTTGTCCTGTAGAAGAAGCTTCATTTACACCCCCGGGTGCAAACGGCAGCGACAACAAGTTCGTTATTTGTAATCATAAATAATTAACTGTAATAAATAGGGATCAAGTAACGTCCCAGCACACGCCCAGGCCGGGGCAGGTGTGCTCCACTCGGCTGTGCCTCCCCAGGAGCACACACACAGCAGCAGCAGTTTCTTACTCACAGCTGGAACTGGAGCCTCGGGAAGCGCCGGCACGCGGAGCCCTCGGGGGAGCCCAGCCCGGGGCACAGCTCTCACATGGAATCCAGCTGGTGTTCCCCACGTTTCCTGCCTGGGAATGTGTCCCCGTGGCAACAAACCAGCTCCGAGCTGCCCCTTGGCTTCACCTCCCTTGGTCTTTGTGAACTCCAGGTGCTCCCGCTTGCTCCGAGTGGTTTCTGAGCTACATAAACGCTTCTACCAGGAAATGGACGAGATTCAAGAGTAAATATTCTTCCTACGTGGATCTGTTCCCTGGACAGGGCAATATGCATCGGGAGGGTAACAGCTTCCTAACCACGGGGTTGGGAGACTCTGGACTACCTACGACTGCTGCACACACATTCCCATTCCCACTCGCTCACGGAAGAACAAGGACACCCATCCCAAACTCACAGCCTCTCCCGCATCCCACGCACTCAGCGTTCCCACTATTCACAGAAATGTACAATAAATACATTTGGGATTCCCAGGAGCTGTTCCAGAGCCACAGGACACCGAGCTGAAGGTTCAGCACCTCAGCCCGAGCCTCCCGGGCAGCACCGGCGGATTCTGGCACGGCTCTTCCTCGGAACTCGGGATCCGAGAGATCAGCAGGGCTGGAGCGTCCCAGAAATCCTGGCAGGGAGGAGCTGCTCTGAACCACCCAGAACAGCAGTGAAACCTGGAGTTGTTCCTGCTCTGCAGCTCTCAGCTTTCCACACAAAACAGGAGCTTTATTTTCCAACAGGTGACTGTGTCCTCCTGCCGGGTGGCAGAGGTTTTTAGGAGAATCTGCTCTTGGATCAAAGATTTTTGAGTACAAAAACGAGTTCCAGGTGTTTGAGCACCCCCTGGTTGTTCTGAGAGCTCGCTGGGAAAGAGGATAGTCCATCCATTCGGGATGGACTGTGGTATCTTACACCCTTTGAAGAGACGCTGTTTTGTTCTGCTCGTATTTTAATTACAATAAATTACTTTGTTGCTATGCAAAGCAGACATTCAAGAACATCTAGGGCAGAAACCCAATGGAATCACAGCCCTTTCACTGTTCTATTGGAAATTTTCCCAAAAGTGTTGAGCTGAACCCCCCCAGTTCCCTGTGGCAGCCCCCATGTGCTTGGTCAGAGTTTAAAAAAATTTCAAGGAAAGTGGTGGAAAGGTGGAAAAGCAGTTTGGCAGCAAAGTCCCTGCCTCAAACCTCAAGCAAGTGCCACAAACCCTGCCTGTGCTCTGCTCCTGCCCACACAGTGATTCCCTCCCCACACCCAAAGCTGGCATTTTTGTACTCAAAAACCTCTCAGGGGAGAGTGATCCAAGAGCCTTCCCCTCCGAGGGCTCCCGGCCTCGGAACGCCCTCCCTGCCAGCGGTGTTTGCACGGGGCAGACCATCGTGGATTACAAAATTAGAAATGTACAGGTGGAAAGGTTTTCTTTTTCCCCAAATTAAATTATACACAAACCGGTCTTTACTAAACTATCCTACAAATATTCCACAAACAAGGCAGCAAAAGAACCAGTCCACCACAAAGTCTACGAATACAAAATGGAAGTCTTCCGTGAATTACCGTAACGGGAAGGAAGGTTGAGGAAATCAATCAATCAACTCCCCAAGCCCATCCCAGGGGAGGTGCTGGGTGGGAACTGCAGGGGTTCCACACTGGGCAGAGTCACGGAGTCGCCTCCGGGCGCGGCCGCTCCCGCTCAGCCGCTGAGCGGATCCTCGCGGTAGTGGATGGCGTAGCGCAGCTTCTCCAGCATGATGTCCAGCGAGGAATACTGCGGCAGCTTGATCATGAACATGCACGTCTCCACTCGGATGTACCGCGAGTCCGGGGAGCCTGCGGAGAGCAGGGTGACAGCTCAGCACAAAGCCAGCGCTGAGGTACCCACAACCCAATCCCTGCCTGCTGCGGGGCTTCTCCATCGTCAGTTGTTCTGTGCTTTCTCCATCAGGCCCCATGACGAGGTTTTATTAAGAGTTTCCAAGTCTCTGCGTCTCTACAGTGTCGCAGTATAAACTGTGACAAGAGTTGAAAAGTGTGCTGGTGGGACAGACCCACCAGGGGAAAAGGTTCCAGAAGAGAGGGAAGATTTGGGAAAATTCAGGGAACATCCGAGGGTCCCTGGCCCCAGCTGTAGAAAGCCAAAAACAGTCAAAAACGGAGCTGGACAGCCAGACCTTGGGCCAATCACAGGAGCACAAAAAGATGCATTTTGGAAGTTATAAAAGATCTGTTCTAAACAATAAAAGAGCTTTTTGTCTCAAGAACTCACACCGTGCCTGTGTCTCTCTCTGATCAGGGGCTCGGGCACAGAGAAAAAATATACAACATTACACTACAGGGCAGTTTTATCATGGAATCCCAAAACAGTTTGGGTTGGAAAGGATCCTAAAGCTCATCCAGTTCCACTCACCCACCATGGGCAGGAACCTTTCGCTGGATGCAGTTCGTTTTATACAAAATTTTATTTCTACAGCATTTAAATCCCAATTCTCTCCTTATTTACCCCGATAACCACTTGCCCCTCATGTCACTATTTATGAACACCAGCTGAAGGTGGGGCTGGAGCAGCTGCTGTCCCTTGGGACGTGCCCGTTCCGTACCTGCGGCGCCGTCGGGGGGAGCGATCTTCATGGGATAGGGGGGGACGTGGGCGGTGTCGGGGCCGCCGTCCTTGCAGGGACAGGTGAAGGGGATCCTCTCCTGGTTACAGGCAAACTTGATGAACTTGCAGAGCTCCTCCTGCGTGAACATCTCCAGGGCGCTCCAGAAGAACTCGATGTGCTGGTCGGTCTCCATCAGTCCCACCTGGTACATGGTGTGTGCCTGAGGGGACAGGGACACGTGTCCACTGCTGCTCTGCCCTCTCCCTTCAGCCATCTCCCCCACACTTTTCAATAAAGCAAGTTCAATTTCCTACTCCTCTCTGCACAAGCCCCACCCTATTGTTTCCTGAGTACAGTGAATCCTGGCTGCACACAAGCAGAGGATTCTCCCCTCCCACCTTCCCCTGGAGGATCCCCCTCTCTGTGTCGCACAGAGCACCTTGAGGAATTCCAGGTTGATGTAGGGAAGGCCACAGGTCCTCAGCTCCATCTCCAGGGGGGTGAGGGTGGTGAGGAGCTGCAGGGGGATGATGGAGCCCAGCCCCGCCCTCACTGCTGTCATGCACTCCGGGCTCTGCAGCTCCCGCATGCGCAGGCTCCGGATGGCGGCCGCGTACACGTCCTTGTTCTCCCACCTGCAGGGACACACAGCTGGGATGAGGGAGATCACCTGGGAGAGCCCCACCCCTGTTACACATGGAACGGTTTTATGGAGAGATCCTGGTCTGGAATAATCCAGAATTAGCAATACACACTTTGCATTCTGTTTCCCGGTTAATTCTGCTGTTCTCCCGCTTCCTCCTCTCCTCCCATCCCTCACAGCTGGGACCAGCCCTGCTCCTCTGCCTCTTACAGAGCCAAACAGCACCAGAGACCCCAGGTTCTGCCAGCTCCTCACAAAGCCAAGCTTTCCCAGATCATTCCAACTTGCTACAAAAGCACCTCTGGAGAGGCCGTGCTTGGAGAACGATTCCAGAGATGTTCTGCCACATCCAGCCTGGAAGGCTGCTCCTTACCCCACAGGGATGTGCCTGCCCCTGGGACACAGCTCCACCTCGTCCCCAGTGAGGCTCAGGTAGGTGAATTTGCAGCAGGGTTTGTTGGGGCAGTCGGGGCTCTCTGTTGCCAGGTGCTGGGAGGCGATTTCGGCACACAGAGCTTCCAGCTCCGTCTCGTCACTGATCTGTCACAGAACAAGGACAAGGACGTGGTCACCAGCATGGCAGCGCCTCGTCACAGCTGTCCCCACAACAGGGACCCACTCCAACAGCAAAATCCTGCTTTGGGGCTTCTGCTCTGGTTTAGCAATTCCAGTAAATATTTCAGAAGCCGGAATTCCACCATGCCTGGCAGCAGGGGAGTGTGGAAAACTTCTCCAAGGTAACAGGATGTCAAATCCTGCATCCAAGAGGAACCCACATCCCCCAACCCTGCTTCCAGGAAAGCCACCTGGCAGCCACCAGCAAGGCAATGTGCCATGGGGGGATCCTGAGGAAAAGGAGGGAAGAGAAAAAGGAACCTACATTTTCAAATTTTTTGACATAGTTGTAGGTGAGGATGTCAGCTTCCTGCAGATCCACATCAGGATCCAGGGGCTCTCCCACCAGGGTCTTCCAGAAGGAGGGCAGGAGGTCCAGGGGCAGAGGGACATCAGCTCGGATGGCGATGCCCAGGAGCTGCCCAAAGAAATGGAAGAGCTGCTCCTCGCCGTAGGTGATGGGGCTGGGGCTCAGGATGTACTTGCCCTGTGGGGAGAACAGAGCAGGGCACAGGCAGGAGTGAGCAGCTGCCCACAGCCCGAGGGGCTGCCTGGGAGCAGGGCTGGGCAAGGTTCTGACAAGGTTCAGCTGGAAACCAAAGGAGCTGCCTGTATTTTACACACTGGTATCACCTTATCATACTCCCATATCAAATCAACCACAAAACATTGGTTCCCACTTTGCCAAGCTGTTGATCAACAATCACAGGATTTTCTGGAATTTGTACAGTTTGATATCCAAGCCTTTCAGCTGTGGGATGTTTCTGAGCCTGGATTTCCAGAGCCAGGCTTGCTGCACGGTTTGTTTAAGCTGAGAACCAAGCTGTTTCCTACTCTAAGAATATTCCCAGAAAAGAATCACTGAGAATTCTTTGGACCACCAGCTTTATCTTGTTTCTAGAAAACATCTACTGCACAAAGAAGACACTAAATAGCATGGATGGAGCATCTTGTTCTCCTGGCAGATCTTCCTGGTGACACTCCTGGAGTAAGGCCACAGAATAAAAATTCATGGAAGTTCTCCAGTTTGGGACAACCTCTAACTCACTCTGCACGCTGCCCAGCAGTTTTAACTCTGCTCCATTTTGCTGCTTTGTCTCCTTCTCCAAGTAGCTGCTGCACACAAGAGGTGCAACAGGGGATTCACCAACTCCCAGCTCTCCAGGATGTGGGACCTGTTTGGTTTCATGCATCTGAGGCCTCTCTCTGCACCTCTGACCAAATGTGTCCCAGTCCTGCTCAAACCCAGCATTCAAAAAGAGAAAACACCCCTCATTTTTGGCACTGGGATCTCACACCTTGTTCTTGTTGACAGCAGAGCTGGGGCATAGCAGGAGCAGGGAGAGGGAGGAGCTCTGGAGCTCTTTACACACTTGCCAAAGGAAGTGACGGAAAGATCCACCTGGAAAAGAGAGAGAAAACAATGAAAATGTTCCTTTGTTCCTGCTCAATTCCTAAGTGCTGCTTTGCTCTCCAGCACTCCAAGAATAGCAGGAATATTTGTTCTACCAGCTGGCCTGCAAATGGGATGTGGTGCTGGATTAGGAGATGGATGGGCTGTCCTACAACAATGGAGATCCAGGGATCAGCACAGCTGCTGAGCACAGCCACAGCATTCATCTCCTCACAAACACTGCCAGTACCACCACAGCCCTTCAAAAGACAAGAATTCCCCTTGGGAGAAGCCCCAGGGAGCCCTGGCTCAGCTGATGGCTGTACCCTCACTCCTTTACAGCTCAGACAGGAGCTGCTGATGGCAGAAGTGTGTTTCTTCTGAGCTCTCTGGCTCCATGGATCACCACCGAGGACCAGCAGAGCCCATGTGGATTTGGAGAGCAGGGATCTCTTTGCTCCTTGGATCTGCCCCAGTGCCCCCCAGAACAGCTCTGCAAAGCTGAGTCCCCTCAGCCCATGGTCAAACCCAGCCTGCTGCTGGTGCCAACACTGAGGAGCACCCCCCAAAGAGAGCCAGCATCCAGGGGAATTCTGTTCTTTCCACACACAAGGGAATGCTGCTCCTTAAAGTCCACACCAGGCAGGTCCTGGTGAAGAGCTGGGCTGTCCCTGGGGCTGTCACTCAGGCTGTCCCTGTCCCCACTGCCCAGTGTCCTGTCCCCACTCACTGCTGCCCTGCTCCCTGTCCCCACTCCCTGTCCCGTCCCCACTGCTTGGTGCCATGGAGCCTTGTCCCCTCTCCCTGTCCCTGTCCCCACTCACTTGTTCCATGGAGTCCTGTCCCTACTCTCTGGTGTCCTGTTTCCCCTGTCCCCAATCCCTGCTCCCTGTCTCCAGTACAAGTCCCTCTCTACTTCCTGGTGCCCCATTCCTGTCCCCATTCCCAGTCCCCACTCCATGGTGCCCTGTTCCCTGTCTGTCCCTACTCCCTGTTCCCCACTCCCTGTCCCTGTCCCCACTCTCTGTTCCCCTGTCCCTGCTCCCCTGACCCATTCCCCACTCCCTGTTCCCCAGTCCCCAGTCCCCACTCCCTGTTCCCCTGTCCCATTCCCATTCCCAGTCCCCACTCCCTGTTCCCCTGTCCCATTCCCAGTCCCCACTCTCTGTTCACCTGTCCCAGTCCCCACTCCCTGTTCCCCACTCTCATTCCCAGTCCCCACTGCCCGTTCCCCTGTCCCATTCCCTGCTCCCCATTCCCAGTCCCCACTGCCCGTTCCCCTGTCCCATTCCCAGTCCCCACTCCTTGTTTCCCCAGTCCCATTCCCAGTCCCCATTGCCACTCACTGGTGCCGTGCACCTCCTCCCCGGTGAAGCGGATGTTGAAGGCGTAGGTGGGGTCTCCCCCGCTGGCCAGTTTGACGCAGAGCTGGGACGAGGGGACACAGCCCAGCTGCCGGGCAGCCTGGCAGAAGTAGGAATTCTCTGAGGAACGGATCTCCCCTGCCCAACACAAAGGCAAACGTGAACCTCCAGCCTCTCCAAGCAGCAGCTCTGCACTGCAGACAGGGCTGGAAAGGATCAGAGCTGGTACCTCCAACGATCTCCAGGGGATCCAGGGTGATTTCTGGGGCGGCGTGGTCAGCAGTTCTCTGCACGGTGGCATTGAGCACTCTGTTCATGACAGTCACTTTTGTGTCATAAAAGATTAAACCTGAAGAAACAAACACATTTCAGCAGAGTTAATCTACCCCTGAAATTCTGCAGAGGACAGTGGTAGGATAAAAATTTCCCCTTCATTAGATTAGCCATGTCTTACCTACCTAAATTAAAAAAAAAAAAAAAAAACCAACAAAACTAAAACATTTCAGAAAATCATGGAATGGTTTCCATGATTCCATCATCCAGTTTTACCCCCTGCCATGGGCAGGGACACCTTCTATAGTGCAGGTTTCTCCAAGTCCCATCTGTTTGTTCCTCACCTTTTCTGGAATGAGTGCACTGGGATAGAACCCTGATGAACACAATTCCAATGTTCTATAAATAGATCCCAGCAACTCCACCACAATCTCTGTAAATAGGAACACTTTGCCAAATAGTTTTCAGCAGTCTGAGATGTTTTGACAGTAAAGCTGCAGGCATGAAATTATGATAAAAAATAGGGCTGTGACACTGCCCCAAAAATATATTTAATACCTCATATCTCTGTGAGGAGAAATCTCTGAACATTCCTCACTCCCCCATAGTGGTTTAGGAGTGTTTTTTTCCAGCTGGGCCAATACAAAACCCTCCTTTCACACACTGACACCCCTGGTGAATTTTTACCTTCTTCAAAAAACAAATCTGGGCAATGTAATGACCCAAGCTGGGTTTTCTTAGTGTCTAATGAAGGCTGTAAAAACACTCTGATGCACATTTTGTATTTTCTTGATCATGCTAAAGCTACAACAGCAAAGTCCCCGACTTTCACCTGATCTGCTTGTTAACTAACAAGAGTTTTGATTCCTGGATACTCCCAAGAGGATGAAGACCCACAGACACAAAAGATAGAACAACTCCCTTTGAGGTTGTGGTGTCACGAGGACAATCCCCTTCTCCTTTAAAGGCAAGCCAAGAGAGAAGTGCCATAAGAGCTGAAAGGGCTTCAGAGGGGCTCTTTAAAATGCTGTTTATTGTATCCAGCTGATACAGCAATTCACATGGTCATGCGTAGCAAGAGCCCAGCCCACAGCCTTTTCAGGCACACCTGTGGGTTCCTCTGAAGCCAATTTTAGTTCTGGTTACAATGCATTATATACTTTTCATTGCAGTGCATCTTAAAACATGACAACGAATCAACACTCATGCTATTACCGACAGCCTCTCATAACTACTAACGTTACTGTGTTCACATTACTATTTTCTAATCACAGAAGTTAGTACGTTACAGTTTAAGCCAGAAGTTGTTTTTCAGTTTTCTTGGAGTAAAAATTTGTGAGATATTTTTTGTACTTGCAACATTGGCTTTCTTGTTTGCCTGTAAAATTTTTTTTCCTTAGTAAAAACATCTTTTGTTTAAGGTAGATTTATCCTTTGCTTTAAGTCATAAAAACCCCTTCCAACTCGTGCTAACACACACTTTGCCTTCTAGATATCCAGTATGACTGGCTCAGCAATTCTTGTCTTCTATATCAAAACTTGCTATCATTTCTATTCCTTCTTCAAATTCTACATTCAAAGATCTTTCTGTTATACACACGTATGTGACACCTTCCTGTCAAATCCTGATCTTTTCCAAGAAAAAGAAAGCCTGCAGAGTGCCCAGTGCTCAGTGTCCCGTGTCAGTGTCACTGTCCCTGCTCAGTGTCCCCCTCACCTTTGGCCTCCTGCAGCAGGGCAGCGATGCTGTTCCCGTACATGTCGCTCTGGCGCAGCTCCACCAGCGGCAGGAAGAACGTCTCCAGCGTGGTGTTCAGCGACTGCAGCAGGGCAAAGCGCAGCCTCAGGCTCTCCACAGGGACATCTGCACGGGGAAATCCCAGTCAGACACACCAACAGATTCCCCACCTCCTGCAAATCCCTGCGGGTTTGGTCCAGGAGCAACACAAGCCCCTCCCAGAGCAGCCCCTCTGATCCCTGTGCTGAGGATGCAGGAACAGCATCCCTCATGTTACTCCCTGGATCCTGACAATCAGGGTTTGAGTCCAGAATATCCCATTATCACTGAATTTTCCTCCTAAATGAACAGGATTTAGGTGACTAAAATCTACCCTAAGTCAGGAAGGGAATCCAGCCTTCCCCTGCAAGCTGAACCCACCAGGTATTTCCTGCTCCAGCATGAGCTGGAAATTCTGCTTGGAGAGCTGGAGCAGCTGCAGCGCATCCCTGACTTTGCCCAAGCACACCCAAGGAGAGTGAAGAGCCAGACTTAGCACTCCCCTCACCCCACATAGGAACAGGAGGTGGCTGCTGCCTCCTCTCCCATCCCACCTGGAGCCTTTACCTGGGAGTTCCATCTGTCACACCTCAGTCAGTGGCACCTTCTCACTCTCTCAAGGGCTCAAATCCCCACTGCCCCTCTGCAATACCTCCCTCCAACCCAGCACCAAGGATCCCAACTTGGCTGGGTGCTGAAATTCCCCTTTTCTGAGCTAACTTCCCACCAGGAAGTTCTGGCACTTCCTACCAGGAAGAGAGGAGTCCAAACCTGTCTGTGTTCACTCTTCCACCTGACTAAAGAACAGCTCTGAGCACAACCAGTGTCATGGCTGCGCTGTCTCCTCCACAAGTGCTGAGCTATCTCAATCATCCTTTTTAATCCATTTTTCCACTTGCAACTGAAGAATTTCCCAATATAAACTGAGAAGCACAATTTAACCTCTCATCCCACTGAACCTCCAGCCTCAAACGGAACACCAGCAGCACTCCCAGCTCTCCCTCTGGAAAAACCCTCCACACTTACTGAGGAGGCAGGAAATCCGGGGGTCTGCAGCATCAGCTGGGTCCAGGTACACCTCGTGGGGGTGGAGGCGGGCAGGGGTGATGGCCAGGTGGCGGCACAGGCGGTTGATGTACTGCACCAGGGCCACGTCCATCTCCAGGCTCCACTTGCGCGACGCCTTCTGCGCGTGTCTGGTGTCGATGCAGGCGCACCTGGCAGGGCACAGGGCACAGCTGCTCGCTCACAGTGTGCTGGGCAGCTCCACCTGGAGCATGGCTGCACCTGGAGCACAGCCACACACACCTGGAGCATAATTCCACACCTGGAGCACAACCACACACACTTGGAGCACAGCCACACACACCTGGAGCACAACCACGCACACCTGGAGCACGGCCACACACACCCAGCCACACACCCACCTGGAGCACAACTCCACACACCTGAAACACATCTCCACACACACGTGGAGCACAGCCCCACACACACCTGGAGCACAACCCCAAATACACCTGGAGCCCAGCTCCACCTGGAGCACAGCACCATGCACCTGGAGCACAGCCACACACACCTGGAGCACAGCTCCACCCTGTGCAGAAGCTGTGCCCTGCTCTTCACTCCCCTTTCCTTAAGCAGAGCTGTTTCATTACCAGAATCCCAGCTGATTCCTCACCCACTTCTCTTCACTGATGTTAAATAATTAGGCACAAAGACACTGCTTATTAAGCTCTCTTAGTGCACTATCTCCTCTGGAGATGATAAGGGGCACTTAGCCTGTGGCCTGACACAGGCAGATAAGAATTCATTAATTGATTTTTTTCCTTTACAATATTAAGGACAAATTTAACAGCTCCCTCTTCTACAGCATTTCTGACCAAGTAACAACTGTGCCAGTTAAACAATGACCCAATGCACTGATTGGGGAAGGAAACCACAGACAGGGAGCTACAATTCCCTTCAGGGTCATTTATTACACAGTTTGGAAGCTCTAAGGGACACTGTGGCATAGGATTTTGTCAGCCATGCTGTGAAATCAGGACTTGCATTTGGACAGCATATGACTTTTCAAATGTATTTTGAGGAAATAACTGATTTCACTAGAGGCCTTACAGCCATGGATGGAAATGTTAAAGCTTCTTGGATTAGGAACACTTGGGATCAAGTGTTTGGCAGTGAATCAGTGTCAGCTCCCCCAGAGATGTGCAGGCTGTACCTCTCGAAGTGCAGGTCGTAGCCGCAGGACAGGATGGCTCTCCACACGCTGCGGATGTCCTGCTTGGAGCGATCCACCACGAACCGCTGGAATCCGTCCAGGGTCAGGTACTTCTCCTCAGGAACTGCCACAAACACACCAGGAAAGAGTTCAGGGATTGACATGAAGTCCTCACCCCACACAGGAGCAGGGGGTGGCTGCTGCCATCCTCTGCCATCCCACCTCTCCCACCATGGAGTTCCATCTGTCACACCTTGGTCAAGTCCATCTCAGTCAGTGGCACCTTCTCAGTCCCCTCAGGGGCTCAAATCCCCACTGCCCCTCTGCAATACCTCCCTCCAACCCAGCACCAAGGATTCCTACTTGGCTGGGTGCAGAAATTCCCCTTTTCTGAGCTAACTTCCTACCAGGAAGTTCTGGCACCGCCTGGCACTTCCTGCCAGGAAGAGAGGAGTCCAAACCTGTCTCTGCTCACTTTTCCACCTGACTAAAGAACAGTTCTGAGCACAACCCCTGTCATGGCTGTGCTGTCCCCTCCACAAGTGCTGAGCTATCTCAATCACCCTTTTTTATCCAATTTTCCACTTGTAATTGAAGAATTTCCCAATAGAGCAGCACAATTTAAACCCACCTGGTTCAAATCCTTAATATCCCAAAGCCTCACTACCCCAAAGCCTTGGAACTACACCCCTTAGGAAGTTTTCTGCCTGGTTTACTGACATGCCCTATACATTGCTGCAAAAACTGTTTGCTCTCACACTGATGGGCTCAGAGACAAAAATAAAAGCAAGATTTGAAATCACTATTTTAAAAAAAAATTAGTTAGACTTGTTGGAAATAAAGAAAATCTATCATGAAGTCATATAAACACGTCAAAAAAAATATTTTTCTATGATGAGGAACTATAAAAAATCCTCTGCAGCTCCCACCTTCCTGTTTCTTTGTGGGAGACTTCTCAGGGTCCTTCTCCTCAGGTTTGCTCTTCTCAGGAGATTTGGGCTTTACAGTGGGCTTCTTCTCACTTAAGGCTGTTCGGCTGAGGGACAAAGTGGGTGTTAGGATCAAAAGTTTTTTTTCATCTATTCAGAGAATCCCAAAATTGCTTGGACGGATCCTGCAGCCCATCCAGTCCCACTCCTGCCATGGCTGCTCCAAACCCTGTCCAACTTGATCTGTTTTTTGGAATACATGCACTGGGAGAGAACACTGATAAACACAATTCCAATGTTCTATAAACAGATCCCAACAACTCCACCCCAACCTCTGGGAAAAGAAACACTTTGCCAAATAATTCCCAGAAATCTGACGTTCTGACATCAACACCACAGCCACGTTTCCAATCCAATACATGGAAGCACAGAGGGAGGGGGGATAAAAACCTGGATTTCTGCAGTGAAATCCAATATTCCCCAGGTGGCCCAAAGCTGAGGACACCCACCTGACACTGTTGAGCATGGATTTCTCCTTGGTGGGGGGTTTGGTGACGGGGCGCTTGGTGCTCACCACCTTCACCGGGTGCTGCTCCTTGCCTGCCTTGTTGTACTTGCTCTTGTCAAATTTGGGCTTGGGAACTCCGTATTTCCTTAAAATCTTCCAAGACAAAAAGAGAATCATCACCCAGTGCTCTCAGGTGTCACCAGAAGAGGCTGAGAAATGTTGGCAAAGCAGTACCTGGGTCAGCTGGTCCTCCAGCACCTTCTTGGGAGGGCGCACGTTGGTGAAGAAGACGTGCAGGAGGTTGCCAGGGGTTTGGGAATTGATCTGCTCCTTGCTGAGGTAAATGTCAGCCACCTTGATGGGCTTGGCTGGGGTCAGGCTCAGCATTTGTTCTGAATGGACACAGCTTTTGAAGATCTCTGTGAGGACTTCCCGAGCGCCTGGGACCAGTTTTTCACCTAATTAAAAAAAACAAACCAAATATAACAACCCAACAATTTGGGACAAAGTACCATGAGAACTGGTTAGAATTTGAAATGTGGAAATAGATTTTGCATTCAGATAAAATATGATGTGGTCCTTGCTTTGAAATGGAAAAATCAATCACATTTCGGTGAAAAATCTCCTCTTTCTGCGCCCCATTAAAGACAGAGAATTGGCCACATTCTGTAATTATTACATGAGGGAGTAGTGGAGATGAAAAGAGCACCTCATTTATCATGCCAGGATAAAAATCATGCTGTGCAGACAGACACCAACATCTATCAACAGAACTAGCAGTCAAAAGTTATTTCAGTGGCTATTTTCTCAAAAAAACTCCCAAAAGAATTAAATCAGTTTTTTTTTTTGGTTGATGAGGAGGGTTTTGCTTATTAATTTATGATTTATTTGATTAGCTGGGCGGACAACTGAGCAATGCTCAGCTTGCAAATGGCCCCTGGAGGGATAAAAATTATTTTGGATTTCTCCCTGGCTCATTTTCACCCCTGATTTACACTGAACCAAGGAGAATCTGAGCCCTGGTCATCCCCCAAAATGCTGAACTCAAGAGAGATTTGCCAATATCCAGCCACTCACCTTTTATTGACTTATCATTGAAATAATCTTCTAGTGCTGGGCTCCCCTGGGTGTCAAACAAGCTCTGATTTACAGTGGAAACAGTTAAAATCTCTTCAGTTGACATCTCCATGAGCTCATCCTCCCCATCCAGGCTGGACAAGCCAATGAGGTCACTGCTGTTGAAGAGGCTGGCTCGGATTTTCTCTATTTTAGCTCTTGACCTTATCTGTACAAAAAATGAAATTAGTTCATAGCAAGTCTGAGAAAACAAATTCATTTCCATTCATAGGAATTTGAGGTTTAAGCTTTTCCCCCTCCTCCCCATCTAGACAATCACTGCTTTCCTTCTCTGCTGATCAGGAATTTGATTCCAAAATTCAGGTTTAGCCTAGAAAAGATTCTTTCTGAGAAGAGTGAAATGTTCATGCTGGGAGTGAAGCAGGCCCAGCTCTGATCCAGCTCTCCATTCCTCAGGCTGGACACAGCCCTGGGCACAGCAGGGAAGGAGCTGAGGGTGTCAGCCAGGTAAGCTGGCATTATTTGTGACTCTGACTCAATTCTCCTGTCTGAAAAACCTCAATTAGCCCAGGCCTTGAAGCCTCAGCTACAGGGAAAGGGAACAGCAATTTCCTTTGATTCCCTGAATAACCACTACCAGAGCAGCTCCAGACTTGGAGCAGTTTCCATGTGAACACTCTGGCAGCTTTCTCTCCACACTTAATGGTTTTATTTCAATGATCTTCACATCAATTAACAGCTCAAGAATAGCAGCTTGCAGAGTTTCCATCTGAACAAGCTGATTTTCTTCTAAAAGAGGAACTGATACAATCCCAGACTATACAAAAACATCTCTCTGCATTCTCAGGCTATCAGGAATGGCTGTGCTGCACAAATTGTACAGCAGGCAATCTGTGGAAGCAGCAGAGAGGGAAGTTCTTGTGCAGAGCTGAACACCTGGAGTGACCCAGCAGCGATGGCAATCACCCATAATGCTTTTAAAAATTGATTTGGAACCAGGCAGCAACAAAATTGATCATCTCTCCTAAAGTAGCTTTACAGAGGAGTCCACAGGTGGTTCAAAATGGGTGAAAATGTACTGATTAAGCATTAAGTAATTGCCTTGTGGGTCAAAACAAAAGACCCCCAATCTCTAAATTCATCTCAGTGGTGGCCAGAGCAAATCTTAGAGAAAGGCACACAAAAGAGGAAATGAATAATCTTTCCCCTGACATGTCCTCCCAGCCTCTGCAAAACAGTTCAAAGATTTCCTGAGCTGGAAGCTGCACTGGTTGCTGTGCTCCACAGCTACCAATCCTCCAGGAATTTCATCCCTTAGGAATTAATTTATGGTCTTGGCTTCAGCAGCACTCTGCAAACAAGAGCACACAAGAGTTCTTCCTTCTGTCCTCCACTTACTACTGGATCACTCCACTACCGGATCCCCTCGGGCCTTGGAGAGACAGGGATTGTTCCCAAGACTGTGAATTCTGTGCTCCTCAACCATCCTGTCCAAGCTGAGAACTCCCAATCTCCCATGCTCTCAGACACACATTTACCCTGCACCCATGCAAAGAACCGGTTCCTGAAGTGAGATCCCATTCTGCCAGAGAACTCTGACTCCAGAAAAACTCCAACAAACTCTCCCTTACCTCCACCACAGCAAAGCCCTTGATGGGCCGTGCCAGCAGGGGCTGATTGTCCAGAGATGTCACCGTGTACATGGAGCCCACGTCGGACACCGAAGCCGTCTCCACGTTGTCCAGCGGCTCCCCGAGGCTGCCCAGGCTGCCCAGGCTGCCCGTGCTGCAGTGGGACAGATCCAAACTCTCCTGGCTGGACACCACGTGGGGCTGCTCCAGCAATCCCGGCGGGATGGCCAGCTCCAGCCCAGCTTGGAACTGATCCACGGAGATGTCGCTGACGGTGCGGGAGATGCCCTGGGAGCTGCAGAGGGAGGCCTGGCTGGTGGAGGCCGAGGCGCTGACGCTCATGGCAGGGGTGACGCTGCTGGAGCTGCTGATGTCCAAACTGTCGGCGCTGCTGGAAACCGTCGGCTTCTCCAGCTCCGTCCTGCACTCGCCTCCTTCCGCTTTGTCCTTGGTTTTTTTGGGATCCTCCTCCTGCAGAGGGATGTAGATTTCATCCTTGAACACGCCGCCGTGGGCGTTGCAGGCTTTCCTGATGGCGTTCCTGACCGTGCTCTCCTCCAGGTGGGTGGGGATGCCGGAGATGACCAGCAGGCGGCTGTGGGCAGTGGGACCCACCAGGGCCTGGCAAGCGTCGGCCACGGCGTCGTTGGTCACACCCA
Organism: Sialia sialis; assembly: GCA_009812075.1. Classification (NCBI taxonomy): domain Eukaryota; kingdom Metazoa; phylum Chordata; class Aves; order Passeriformes; family Turdidae; genus Sialia; species Sialia sialis. Next base: position 3,010,332 of record VRYO01002095.1, on the reverse strand, counting down.
GCCCCTGGGGATCCTTCTTGGTCAGGTGCCTGAGGATTATCAGCAGGGTCAGAGCCCTGTGGAACCACAGCATGTCCTCAGGCTTGCTGCCCCCGATGCTGAGCAGCGCCGCGTCCGTCTCGGCCGTCCTGGATGACGCTCTTTTCCCAGAAGATGAGGTTTTCTCCCGCTTCATTTTGACTTTTTTCCTCTTGGACAGCAAGCTCGGGCTCTGTGGGGTCTGCCCTGGTGAAGATGAGGACGAGGAGGAGGAGTCACTAAGATTTGGGGCACTGGTGGATGAGATCACATTGGCTGTCACGCTCATGTTGATGGGCAAGGTGACTTCTGCCACAGCCAGGCACACCTCCATCAGGGCGTGGAAATACGTGGAGAATCTTCCCTGGTCTGCTACTCCAACCCCAGAGCCACCACAGGCATTGCCAGACACCCAGTTCTGGGTTTCCTCATCATAGAGCTTGTGCAGCTCTGACTGCAGGGCCATGAGCATTGCCAGGCAGGGGTTGAGCTGCAGGGCAATGGATGAGGAGAGTCCTGCTGGATTCTTCTTCTGCTCCAGATTGTGGATTTTGCGAAGCAGCTCGGCCAAGAGGTGAAAGATCAATTCCTTCACACACGCTGCCATGTCAGTCGTCCAGAGGAAGTTGCCTGTGTGAGGAAGGCAAGGCATGGCAGTCAGCAGAGTTTCACACTTAGCAGAAAGAATAATTAAAAAAAGCACCAGAAAAGCTCATTTCAACATCATGGCAGCAGTGAGAAAGACAGGAAGGTTATCCCAAGAACTGCAGAGCGACAGAAAAATTCTGGAGTTTGAAGAAAATTTCATTGTAGTGGAAGAGCTCAGAAAATTTCAACTATAGTTTTTGTTTCCTAAACTCTCCACCAGAGCCAGCACATTATCAGTGCTCATTACTAAGGAAATACTCCATTCTCACCTAAAAATTCCACTACTTGCAAGAGAACTGAGGCAGGGATAGTATCCAGCTCATCTTCAGATTTTCCATCCCCATCTTCTAATTTCCAGGTTAGGAGCTGTTCTGTGAATGCCATTGCCAGGGGGAATTCCAGGGGGAGGGAATGCAAGACCAGTACAGCTCCAGGAGGAGGAGACACTCCTAAGCAAAAAAGTCCAATAAAATCTTTATCATGATTCTGAGCATTAATAAACTAAGAGCAGCAACATTCAGGATTTTTTCAAGGCTGAACTTACAGTGAGAATTTTCTCTGTAGCACCTTGTAATAAACAAATAAGAATGTTTGTCTATATTGATAAGTTAATATAGTCTGTAATGATAAATGTCCAGGGAACATTTTATTTTATTCACATAAAGAAAGAGTATTTTTGAGCCTGACCATATCTAAATATACACACAGAACTTCCTCCAAAATAATTTATTTCTGTTTGATGGGGAAGTTTTAAGAACTCGCTGCACCCAGTCACCTTCACAGCTCTAAATCCCACTGCCTCTCCCTCTGGGCAAGAATAAAAAGAAAATTAATGATTCTTCTTGCTGAATAAGCTGGGGTGACCCAAGTATTGCTACACTACAAACACCTAAAAAGGCAGTAAAAAAATAATTCTCCATCTGAAACAGCTCCTCAAACACCACCAGCACCAACACTGCAGAAATTTGTATTTTGAATAAAATATTTCCAATACAAACACTGCTGGGTGGACTCCTGGAACATAAAAACCAGCATGAGATGGCTGTTAAGGGTCTTTTGGTTAAGAATGAATTCCTTGTACAAAAATCCACGATCGGTGACACAGGAAGGTGCTGCAGAGGCTGTAATGAAACCCTTGTCAGCTCTGGGAGGGCAGTGCAGGCTTTTCCCCGGTGCTGCGGCTGTGCTCACCCAGTTTGATGTGCACTCTGTCGGTGGGGGTGATGACAGCTGGGTACTGGTTGGTGGTGGGGGGCGGCGTGAGGCCGGTGTTGCTGGGGGAGGCGTCGCGGGGGTAGCACACGGCCTCGATCAGGTTCAGCTGCCCGTTCCTCTTCACCTTGTGGCCCAGCCCATAGACCAGCACCCGAGCCCAGGGGGCCTTGTACAGGGAGGAGCTGGGGAAACAGCAGCACAGCTTGGTTAGGCTCAAAACAGCTGGGGAACATCCCAGCCACGGCTCAGAATAAATCTCAGAAAACTCCCAAACTATAAACAACTCCATGCCCAGGTTGCCAGGCTCAGATCAGCTTTGCCCCCTCTCCATGACTCACTCTTTTCGGAAGCCAGACTGACTTTCCTTGCAGGACACAATCACAAAAGCAGCCCCAGGAAAATTCACATCCATGTTGACTTTGGATTCGGAAATTGGGAATTCTTCGGCAGGAAATTGTTCTGGGGCCGCCTGTAAGAGGACAATTCATCATGGAAGATCCCAAAAGCAGCAAACCCCCTCCCTCTTCTTTATTCATAGAGTGCTCTATAGCCAATGTGTTTAATTAATTGCAAATTAAGACACAGTGGGAGGCCACTTCATTTTAATTCAATCCAGAGAATCCTACTGCTTCTTCTTTCAGTGTGCCCACTACAATCAGTTTAATGGAATCCATCCAGAGAAATTCCCTGTGACAATGACAATCAGGGAAGCCAACAGTGATGAAACCTGAGTATTTTACCTGCAGGAAGGAGCAGATCTGCTTGGTGAGGTCCAGCAGACTCTCCTCTCCCTGATGCAGTGTCCTGGTGATGGCCACAGTGAGCCACTCCCTGATGGCCTGGGAGTTGCCCTGGTAGAAGAGGTCTGTGGCAGCACACGTCTGGGAATGGATGCAGTGCTGCAGGGACTGGGCCAGGAGAATGGAGCTTGAGCTGATGGTTCCATCTGGAACAGCAAGGAAAACGGCACCACTCTGGAGATCACTCCAAATGTTTATGCAGTCTGGGAAACAAAAGCTGTAGAACACCTGGAAAATTCCCAACCTCTGTTTTCAAGTGGAAACTGCTTGCCTAAAAGTCAGCTGGGGAAAGGACCCACTCAGGCCCAGCCTTGTGGCTGGGATGGCCTCTCCATGCCAGCTGTGCCCCTCAGCAGCCTCAGCCCAGCCCCTGGCAAGGGTGATCTCCCCAGCTCATCATTAAATACACTCATTACTAACCAGCTAATAAATGCCAAATTCATTTATTTATTTTTTTTTATCCCCAGAAAAATACTGTACCAAACCCAAGTGTTTACCAGGGAGAGGTGGTGCAAGAAGCTGGTTGGAGAGCAGCTGCAGGTGCTCCAGGGTGATATCCCTGATGGCAGGAATGTGGAACAGCCGGGTGAACATGTGGGGAGATTTGGGCGCAAAAATATTGAGCAGAGCCATTCGACAGTAGAGCTTGGCCAGGGCAGCTTCACTCCTCAACAGCTCCCTAGGGAACACAAACATTAATTCTATTAATTCCTTAACATTCAATCCAACCATGACAGTAAGATTCAGAACAAGCTGTAGCAGGTAACTGTACTACTCGTCAGGAAATTAAAATTTAGGTAATAAAGTGCCTTGTAACCACCTGTGAATTTGGATGTTGGTGTTATCCAGGGTGACCAATCCATTGGTTGCAGTCCTCCTGTATCCTGCAGGTGGCCTTTCCAACATGTCAATGGGATACCAGTACCTCACCAGGACCCCCTCACTCCTCAGGTAGGTCTCTACTTGCACCAGTTCATTCACCTGCAACACCAACCCCAGCACTGTCAGCAGCACAATAATTACAACCACATTTTTCCCTCCAACAGAGCCCCAGCCCAGCATCCTGAGCACTTTTTCTCCCAGCTGTGTGATGCTGAGCATTAAAAAGTCCTCCCAGTGTGTCTTTACTCACTGAGTCCACATCCAGAACAACCCCATGGAGGCCAAATGTCTTCAGCATGCCCCGAATGGCAAATTTGGGGAGAGCTGTTCCCACAGCGCTGCTGGTGACGTTGTTGCTGTCAGGAGAGCGAGTCACCACGGTGAGACCTGGCAGGAAGGGACACCACTGTGAGGTGTTTTCCTCAGCTGAAATTCTGCAGTAGATCTCAAAGCCTCTAAGCTTTTCTTCACCCCTCAGGATCCGCTGTGCTGCCCTTACCTTTCCGTACTTTATCAATTGTGAATTTGTTTGCTTCATCTTTGATATCCTCGATGGTGGGGAGGTACAGATCCCTTGGGATGCCCCCATTTTCCTCATACAGGAATTCCACAGTTTGCCTTGCTATATCAACCATTCCTGAAAGACAGGAGGGAGTGCAAGTAATTTCCCTCAGCCACTTGAGATCCCAAGCAGGTGAGTCTTCCAATTACTCAAATACTCTCAGTCAGGCTGATAGACTGAAATTCGAAGTTTTCTTGAGAAAGCTTTTCCTGAGCTTCTTATGAGGGCTCAGAATTCCTACCTCACTCTTAATGTGACTTCTCCCTTTATTATTTAAACCTAAAGTTTTACCTTAATAGTCACAGACAGAGAATGCATGGATATAGTTTTTTTCCCCAACTATTATTCCAGAATGTTTCTGTATTCACATCACAACAAATTCTGTTTTCCCTATTTAAATAGTCCAATATAGTAAAAGTATTAAAGAGAAAGCATGAGCACAAAGCAAATTCTTAGTACTGGAAGGAAATACAGCCATACCTAACTGTAAAGCTCCTTTAATCTGATCCAGCCCAGACTTCCTCTCAGCCTCATTACGGAATCTTCTTCTAATTGTAGGGAAAACTTTGGTTTCCCAGGCTTTGACCAAGAGGGCATAGTGATCCTCCTACAAAGACAGGAGTGTTTTAGAACACTAAGAAGTGATAGGTTATCAGCAGTTATATTTTTGTTAGGAAAGGAGAAGAACTCTTGTGCGGCAAAATTTCGAAGTCTAAATGACAAGATTTGGTTTTAGGCTCTAAATGAGACATTCCTCACCCTGGGAATATCATCGTCATCATCATCATCACTTTCATCATCTGCAATAGGAGGGGGGTGAGGATCAGGGCCTGAGGTGATGAAGTTCTCATAGCTCAGCTCCATTTTATAGTGGCAGGATGTGTCACTGTCGTACTCTGCAAGACACAGACAGAAATAATGAGATGATAATGCATGCAAAGACATCCCATGAAATTGGAGATACACAGCATTCCATGCTCTCCAGTTAGGGGGTGGGAATGCAATTCCTTTTGACACAGCAGAACCAATTGGCTGATCCAATCCACCGTGACATCCTATTGTATCCCAAGCCTTAATGAGATCATTTCTCATTGAAGCTGCGTTAATTAGGAATAATTTGTGTATTCACACAGTCGAAGACCAAAGATGGTTTTAATTGCCTTGTCTAAAATCAGATAAACATTTGACTTGTGGTACTGCCTCACCTAAACAGGCACTACCTAAGGACTAAGGACTGCAGCCAGGCTGGGCTTAAATCCTATTTCCTTGCTTGGCATTTGTGCTGGCAGAGCTTTCAAAGGAGTGAATGTCACTTTACGTTGCTGAGCCGTGGCGACGGCGGCGATCCTGCAGGGGGGCCCGTGGGTGCCAGGGTCCGAGGCAATGCTGGTGCCAGCATCATTGTCACTGTCAGAGGCCATGGCAAAGGGCAAGGCCTCGAAGTTGGCACTGATCTCCTCAGCCAGGTCGAGGCACAGGTCGGCAGCGTTGCGGTGAGCCTGGCCCTCGGCGTAGGCAAACGGCCGCGAGCCGAAATTCGCCCGCACCTTGGTGTTCTGTAAAAGGATCAGGGAAACTCTCAGATCCTGCTCTGAGCCCTCACTCTGCCTCAGGGAGGAGCTGGTCACACCTCCCCACCACCAGGATCCCCAGCTGGCACTCTGGGCAAGCTTCAAGCTGCTAAAGACACACCTTGAACTCGCCCACTTCCCAGCTTCAAGCTGCAGCAGCCTGAGCTGGGTGCTTTGAAGCAAGGTCACTCTGGCCAGGAATGCTCAGAGGAGCTCCTGAGATGGCACAAGGCATCCTGCCACACTGCTGTGCTAAACCAAAATAATGGCACAACACCTGGGAGGGCTAATGAATACATCAACCCACTCAAAAAACGTTAAAATGATCAATTGGCTTTTCTGCAGAGCAGGTTCAATATTTCACATGATGTTTTTAATATTTCTGAAAGTATATTAAGATTATATTCTGTTACAAACTTGCCTTTTTCTGAATGTGGACAACTGGCCACATTCCACCAGACACATCCTCCAGGTAGGGCACAAGTCTCTGCCCACAATATGTGAAATAAACTCTGCCCTTTGCTGGCTGCCCTGGAGGAGGAGGAGTTCCTTCTGTTCTTTCCCATCCAATTCCTGCTACATCACCTGGAGAAAAACAAACATAAAAAGGATTTGATCAGTTCTCCCATCCAGCATTTCCCTGACATTTGGAGGATTTTCTGGTGGAGCAGGTAAGGATTTTAGCCATGCTGTCACATACCTGGTGACAGAGTCACATCCAGTCTGACACTCTTCCACTGCAGCAGGCTGGAGCCATTGTAATGCACTGCTCTCCCATTGCTGAGGGCAACAAGGACACAATGATGCAGAGCAGAGCCACAGCAGGATCACCACCCACCAAAGCTGGGACACTCAAAAGGAAACTCAACTCTCCTGATTTTGCAAAGATATTCCAGTCCATCATTTTAGCATTTCAATTTACAAGTATGTACTGCCCACTACAGTCTCCTCCCCAGTCTGCTGATAAATTAAGGTGGTTTTTGATGTGCATCTCCAACCTACTTGTGAAAGAGGCAGGTGCCCACTGGGTTTGTCCAAGCCCCATCCCGTTTTTCAGCCTCTGTGGCAAATCCAAAGGAAACTATTGGCCCAGTGTCATCATCTGTATCTCCATAGGAAACCACTTCGATTTCCCAGTAGAATGATGGTGCCTAGAAATGAAAACAATACCACATTTTAAAAAGTTATTTACAAAAGAGAGTTTAAAGAGGCAACTTTCTTGCTGTTCCTCTGTTGGTTATTCACTGACAAAGTGAGGTCTCACCTGCACTGGCACTGGGGAGGTGGCATAGATAAAGGTGCCCCGAGGAAGTCCCCCACCTGCACTGGGATCAGCCAGGAAGGTGACAGCAGTGAGGTGTGAGGAGAACATGCAGGCTCTCACTGGGGGGAACACCCTGGATGGGCTCCATGTGATTTCTTTGGGCTGCAGACACAACAGAACAGTTTATTTTATTAATCACAATTCGAGTCCCCCCCTAAAACACAACCACCCAGTTCAGAGTGGCGCATTTAACACAACTCCAACAAATCACATCCCAGTACAGAAATGCACATGAAATGAGATTTCAAGAAGAATCCCCCAGTCTGGGCAGCAGCAGGGGGGTGTCCCAGTGCAGAGGCTCTGTCCCTGTGCTCACCTGTCTCCTGTCTGCCTGCAGGGGAGGAGGAGGGGGCCGAGCACAGTCGCGGTACAGCATCCGTAACCTCTCACACTGCATCTCCACAACCACCAGCCTCTCCCCTGCAACAACAACAACCCAAACCTGGCATCAGCTTCCTGCTGCTTCCTCCAGTCCAACTGAAATCTCAACACACAAATAAATATGATATTTGCACTCTGAGGTTTGATCAGCCTCACATTTTACCCTCAATTTCATTGCTTAGATAAAATATTCAAGTATTTTCTCATGCTTAATTTATATTTGGATTGCAAAGACACTGCTATGTTAATTAAGATATAAAGTTCATTTTAGTGAGTAAGTTAATGGCCCAGAAAAGGCAGGGAAGCAAAAATCAGTCCTTGCCTTTTTACACCTGAATCACTACCCCTCACTTCAGCCACTTTTTCTCTGGCATGCTCCTAAAAACTTGCCCTGAACTAAGATTTCTGCTGGGCCCCAGTGCTTTCCTTAAACAAGGAGAGCTCAAGGGTCAGGAATATAAAAAAGCATTGCAAAAAAACCCAGCAAAAAGGTAATAAAAAGAAAACAGAGATGATAATGCCAAGGAATACAGAGTAGGATATGCTGGAAGCAATCAAGTGGAGTGTGCAGAAGAGAACCAGGACTTGCTTCTTTGATACACAGAATAATCCTGTTCTGACCTAAATTACTGCCTAATGTTTAATGATTTAGGCTGATTATTAGCTGCTCTTCCATCAGCAGCTCTGCAGCTGTGACAAGACACTCTGTCCTGTGCCAGTTCCTAAACTCTGAGTAGCTGGAGGAGAAAACACTGAAATGATTTTAAGAGCTGCTCTGTCTCTGACCTGAATATGCCAAGAAGATGTTGGCTACATACCAGGGCTGCACTCCTGGGCCACCAAATTCAGAACTTCCACAGCAGCTGGGCACTGTTGAATGAATTCTTCACAGAATGAGCTGTCTTCCAACAGCTGAGCCATCACCAGGCATGCTCTGAACAGAAAAATAATACATTTAAAGTGTGTGCTGAATTCAAAGCTGGCTTTACAGTGAATTCAAGGGTGGTTTAAGGGTGGTCTTAACCCTGATTTTAACTGGACCCTCCCCAAAGGCAGCTTCATAAATGGATTTATTGAAGCATTTGCTCAGTGTGTCACAGGGACACTCATGAACTAAAAGGGAACAAAGAGGAATTTCTGCAGTCCCTTGCTGCACACCCCCAGAGGAAGGGCACAGAACTCATGCAACCCCCTGGCATGTTTGTGCACAAAGCCAGGGCTCACCTGGTTCTTATTTCAGCAAGGAGCCGCACCACTGCCATTACTGGGGTTGAGCCATCTCCTGTTGCAGGAAGTGAGGTGTGAATAGAGAGACTTCCCTCCTGAGGGAGCAACATGGACTGGACTGCCTGTACTACCTTCTCAGTAATGGACAGTTTATGAAGAGGCAATGCCTGATGGTGGGGGGGGCACGGTAAAAAGTTAAATTCAAGTAGTTAGTTTCTAAGAAATGAGGGTGTTTTATTACCTGGAGTTAATTCTTATATTTTACTATCACAAAATCAGCACCAAACACCAATAAAAGAAAAAAAAAACAACCCCCAAACCAAGCCAGAAATTAAATACAAACACCCCCAACCCAGTATGCAATGGAATATCTTTAAGCACAAAAGATGAATATTTATGTTACTTGAATGAGAACTTAAACATATTGTTAATACAAGCTTAAAAAAAACAAGGCAAACATTACAAATCATTGATAAGCAAAGATGAAACAATTCTTTTACATGCTGTAGATTAATAGTCAGTAAGCTGTGACAAAAATAAAGCAAGAATCAAGATTATACTGAATATTGGATGTTTAAAACTGCCATACCTCAGATCTTGGAACACAGAGCCTAGATAATGGAATAGTTAAAGTGTCTGATGCCTGGGAGGTCTTTCTAGTGTCTATAGTGGTGGGTGGGAATTTGACCGTGGCTATACCTTCTTGCTCATTAATAGATGCCACAACTCCAATGCTTCCTGCTATTCCTTTGCCTAAAACCTAAACCAAAGAAGAGCTGCATGAGATTGAAGGTGTTACAAGCAGGAATCAGGGTCTGACATCACACACCAACTGCACACACAAGCACAGGGGGGTGTTTTAGGGAACAGGCTCCACAAGCCGCTGTTCCAAAAGCACATCCTGCTCCCAAGCATCCCAGTGCAGGGAAAACCTCAGGAGAGCAGCAACTCTCAGCTAAGATATCAAATATGAGTAGTGCTGAATTACCTGAACTTCAGAACCTATTTTAATTGTCTCCTTAAAGCCACCCAGAGCACACAGGGCAGCCACTGCCTGCCGAGCAATCCTTTGAAGTTTGGCCAGTTTCCTTCCACTGCTACTCCCATTCTCCAAAATGCTCTCTGCGTATTTCCCAAGCTGTGGAATGTACATCAGAGTCCGAGACAGAACCTGAAGACAGGAGCAAAAATACCAGGGAACGACTTCAAAGCACAATTCCAACAAAAAGCAATGCCCCAAGCCTCCAGCCCACACAGTCTCAAAAGAATTGTTTTTGTTCTTCAAGAGAATTATGTAACTCAGAATATTCCAATTTCTCTGAAGTGTGAGCACCATCAAAGCCATGACCATTCCCTGGTAACTTTTAGGATCAAATAAAATCTTGGCAAAAGTCTTTGCTGAGGATTTCACCTAAGGAATAAATGAGGTGCTGCAGGATTCAGAGGAACATAAAACCAACTTGTTTTGTTCCAGCCAAAACTTTGTACCCTCAGAGACCACAACCAAGGCAGAATAACCTGCCACAGCCAAGGGAACTCCCCAACACTATCAATGCCTGAAAAGAATGACAGCACAGTATCTAATGATGGCTAAATTCTGAGTTTTTGTTTTGAGAGAGCTGAGGAAGGGCTGGGTCTGTGCAGTTCCACACCTTGGTGTGTAAATCAGAACGAGCAGCTCAGCCTTTGCTAACCATCAGATTCTCTAACTATTCAACCCCCAGCGAGGAATGTGCCACTCCAGGCTGTGTTTGCTCACTTTTTCAGCAGTTGTTGTCCAGATCTGCGCTGCATTGGACTCTGGGGCCATGAGCAGGCTGTGCAGCAGGGCTATCACCTCTGCTGCCATGCTGTTTGCCACGTGCCCGCTGATGAACGGCCTCACGGGATCCGTCCTGCCAGGACACAAAGGCAATTTCATCACCCAGTGCAAAACCAGGGAATGAAAAGAAGCTTCAGTTGTCAACAAGATATACACCAAAAAAAGAAAAAAGAGCAGTCAGATTATCTTTGTGAGCACTAGGAATATTGGTAGAGAGAAAAGCAGAGTGCAGAGTGAGGGATTTACCTGGCGAGCTCTGAATTCCTCTCCCTGCAAATGGAAGTTTGTGCAGTCTTCTTTTTGTCCCCAGTGGACAAGCCACTGGTGCTCTCTGGATTGACAGTCTCTATGGGAGGCCCCACACTCACTATCAGCCCAGATTGTGCCCACTTGGTTGCCTTTCTGAGAGCTGCAGCAGCTTCTTCTGTAATGACTTCACAGCAGCCACTCTGCAAAGGAAATTGCCATGGAAAGCAAATGTCAGATCTGTTTGGTCACTCTCTCATGTGAAAGTGCTGAGAACACAGCAAAAGCCCCTCCTGGCTGTGTGCTAGTCACAGACAAGCTCTGTCTCTTGCTTTTTATCATCTACAGAGAGATCAGGGATCAAGTCACTGCCTTTGACATTCCATTCTTAAATTAACATTTGTTTCTCTGATCAAAAAGCCACCAATGAGTGTTTCTGGTGCAAACACTCAAGAGCATAACTGAAAACAGACATTAAATTTTAATTCAGGTGTGTGGCTTAACATGTGCATTATCAATGTGCATTAAACACTTGAGGAAAGAATATCAAAGGGGCTTAAACCTGCTGACCTACAATGGCTGCAGGAAGCATCAGCTGGAATTCTTTTTCATTATTTACCCCTGTATTTGATCTGTATTTACAGAGGTAAATGATGAATAAAACAATTTAACAAAGGGGTTTTAGAATCAGTAAAGCCCAAGAATTCAGACTGGCCATCCATTTTTAGGATGCTGAACAATTCTTTATTTATTTCCCCTCTTACTTTTGTCATGTCCCGATCCATCTTCACCACCTTCTCCATGTTCGCTCCAGTTCCCAGGCGGAATGGGCGACCTTCTGAGCTACTGTTGGAGGGGAAACAAAACACAGGAGCTTTGTTCTGACTGCTGGAGAGCACAGCTGAGCTCCACAGTCCAATTTCACAGATTGTGGGTGGTTTGAAATGATTTGAAGCCACCCTTGTAGCTCAATGCTCCACAGCAAGAGAAATGTTAGGCAGTTAAGGGAATTTAATCCTATTGCATGCAGTTATTTGCAAAGCAATTTAACCCTTCCCCCCTCAGGAAGAAGCCTCTTGAAGTGGTTTTTATTGATCACAAATGCCCAGGGCTATGAGTTCACCTTTCACTTGTGCCTTTTAGTGTCATTTTTAGAATGGGGGAAGGTGAAACGAGTAACACAAAATGCAGGAGGTGACAGCATTGGCATTCAGTGATCCCAACACCCAGGTGGGTGCTGAGAATACTAAAAAATGTTTAATAGCTAATTATTGTCCAGCTTATGCATTATTAAAGCAGTGCTTTTAAAGCCATTTTGCCTTGACAGTTCTATTTATTAGTCCTACCCAGCTTGACACACCATAAATAAGATAAATTATATTCCATCAGAAACACTGAGCCTAAGTAGCTAATTTTTCATGAGATGGTTTTCAGACAGATGAAGATGCTCCTATGTTCCTTTGCATTATCTTACTGCTTTGCCAGTAAACACAAAACATTGGGCAGACACTTTGCTTTCCCATTTACTCATATCTAGGATGCATTTTTCTGCAGCTGCAACACTGGAAAAAAGGAGAAGATAAAGGGAATTGAGAAAACTGGTTCTAATTCCAATCCAGTGAGCTGAGATTACCTTAGTAAAGGCTGAAGGACTTCATGGGAGGACTGATCTTCTCTTTTATGGATAAAAATAGAGAGTTTACCATCCACTGCCTCACTTTCTTCTCCAGCATCTTTATCACCTTTTATGGAATTTTTAGGGCTGGCTTTTGCCAAGGTAGTATCTGGCTCAGAGGCAGTTGGAGAAAGAACTGTCTGGCAGCCTTGAAGCAGAAAGAAAAAAGAAAACAAAAAACACAACCATGAATTTTCTTACCCTTGGAACTAACGCTGACACATCTGGGATGTGTCTGAAACATCCCTGGGACCCCCACTTTGGTTGAGGCCAGGGAAATTAGGAGGCAGATGGGAAGTCACAGGAATATCCTGCTCTCAGTGACAGATCAGATACCTCCCAACACTTGAGCTTTCTGTCAATACAAAAGTTCCTGGCACAGGGTGCCCAGAGAAGCTGTGGTTGCCCCTGGAAGTGCCCAAGGCCAGACTGGATGGGGCTTGGAATAAACTGGGGTAGCTGAAGGTGTGGAATGGGGTGGGATGGGATTTAAGGATCTTTTTTATTCCAGGATTCCATGAAACACAAATCCCTTGGGCACAGAGCAAAGAGCTGCTGGTACCTGGCACGACATAATCTGCCAGCTTTGCCAGCAGCAGGGAGGCAATCTTGGAGGCTGGGTCACTGGGATCATCCTGCTCGCTGTTCAGAGAGGGCACTGAGTAACTCCAGGGAGGCAATTCCACATTTCCACAGTCCTCAACACTCATGAGAGGCAGGGCAGCACGACACAGCTGCAGGATTATAAGCACCAGCTTTGGAGAAGGACGCTGATCCAAGAGAAGGGACAGAAGCTTGGACACACAGGCTGGCTGGCTCAGGATGGCTTTGCCTATGTGACTCCTGAAAGGGAAAAGAATTAAAAAATTAAAACCAAAAATCATTTATTATTCACAAGTATTAAAAGCAATTTCAGTGCCTGACAAAACATCTGCAGCAATTTTCCCATAACTTGACAGCACTGATTAAATACTAAGATTAAGGGTCAGTTTTAGAATGGTTCAAAAAAAAAATCCACAAAAGATCCCACATGGGCTTTGATACACAGGATGAAAACACTCCAGAGCAAAGGCCTGGTACCTTGAGAGGTCATTCAGGAGGCTGAGGACATCCTGCAGTGCATCGTTCCCTGCAGCCTGGTTGCCACAGCACTCAGTGGCTCTGGCCAGGTGGTTGGTGAGGAGGCTGGAGACCTGCCTGGCCAGCCCGGAGTGAACGGCATCTGTGGAACCCCCTTGGGAAGGGATGGAAGAACACACAGACAGAAATCAATGTACACACCTCAAAAATCACCCTGGTACATCCATCATTAGCCAACAGCCACATGTATGTCAGTTTAAGTGTGCTATGGTGAATTCTATCACAGGAGAAATGCCAAATGATCACTCAGAACCTCTGGGTTCTCTGATTATGTTTAGACAGAATCAAGTGGCAAAACTTGAAATTATTTCCATGAGGAGGAAAAAAGCCAGAATTAAAAAAACAAGAAGAAAATCCATTGGATTTTGTATTCACTGCTTAGGAATCCAGAGAGTCCCAAGTCCTGGTGAATGACTGCCCTATTTTAAATACATTTACACCACTCCTCAGCCAGCTCTAACACACACAGAAGGTTTTTCCAGTGCTCCTACCTTCCTCTTTTTCCCACTCCACACAGCGGTTGGCCAGCACTTGGAAGGCAGCCCAAGCCATGGTGGCCACCTTCTGTTTCTTGGTCTGTTTTTCATTTGAGCTGGACTCTGTCTGGCTGCTCAGGCTGCAGAGCCTGTCCATGAGCTGGACCAGGCCACTACGCACCAGACACTTCTCCTCGCTCCTGCAGGAGAAATTCAGGCTGGAATTAACTTCTCCATCACCATGGGAATGCACAGCTTGCTGTTAGCTCAGTCATTCATTACTTCATTCAGCAGAAAGATGGTTCTACCTCCCCCTTGTCCTCCCCAGAGGGAATTGTGAGGGAATTTAACTGGATGTTCTCAAATGCTAATCATGACGAGGAAAGGATGTGTTTATACAAAAATACCCTTAAATCAAAGCCCACCAAGGCCAGGTGTGGATTCATTCCCCCCTTGCCTTCCCCACCTGGTGTAGGGAATGGTGCACAGGAGGCCGATGCTGTTGGCACAGGCGATGGGGTAGCGGGCACACAGGGACACCACCGATGTCATCGTCTCCCCAAAAGCCTCCTGCACCTGCTCCACCATCCCACCACACGTCAGCTCTTCAATCCTGTTGGGGGTTACAGATTGGCAATGGAAGGTTTCAATGCACAAACTGCTAAAATGTAGCTTTAAGAAAATAATAATCAGTGCATGTTAAGGATTAATCAAGGGAGAGTTGGAAGGGAAACTGCAAGTCACTCATGTTTTATATGAAACGTGTGAGCAAGAGTGTGGTAGTTTTGGCTCAGACATGAATAAATCTCTCTACATACAAAATACAAAACATGTACAACGTTGAGATGACAGCATCAGCTAAATCTACCACTAATACCTAATTAAAATTAATTTAGAATTAAACCAAGAGAGAAGGATACCCCCTATACATTCCTGGGTACATCAGCCCAGTATGAAAGTTCATCTACTGATAAATAAAAGCGTTTCTTAGAAATCTCTGCCTTTTCACCCCCCAAAGTGTTTGTTGCAACATGTCCCGTCACAGCTACTCACTTCTAGCTTTCCCTTACCCAAAACAATGTATTCCCTTGCACAGAGACCAAAGCAGTGAATTCTGAAGGGATGCACCCACCTTGGCCCTCCCTGGAGCACCATTGTCACGGGGCCCACCAGGTGCGTGACGCCCCCGACGCGCACGGCGGCCGTCAGCAGCTCCCTCATGTGCACCAGGGCCTGCTTCCTGGTGTTGCCACGTCTCCAGCGGGTCTGGGCAGCCAGCAGGAAGCTGCTGCTGGACACCTGGGAGGTTTGGGATGGGATTTTGGTGAGACACAAACACAAGGCAGCTCCCGGTTTTGAGCGAGCTGGAATTTGAAACGCAATAACAACATACGGCTTGGTCGGGGTTTGTGCCGATGAAAGCGAAGAGCTGCCCCAGCAGGACACTGTAGGTGGGTTTGTCCCTGCTGTCCTCGATGGCCAGGGACTGCAGCAGGGTGAAGGAGCTGCTCCTGTGGCTGGTGACGTGCCGGCGCCTGCGAGGGAACAGCAACGTCACATCTGGCAGCAGAGAGCTGAGCCAAGCACCACAAATGCTGATAAATGTGATCAGATTGATCACTGAATGGGGAAGGGGAAAGGGAAAGGGGGAAACGGAAAGGGGGAAAGGGGGAAAGGGGGAAAGGGAAAGAATAAACCCTGCTGTACCTCTGGCTGGCCCGGGCAAACTCGATGTCCTCGTTGCCAATCATCTCCAGGTCAGACGGGGCCGACATGCTGCGCAGGAACACAGGCTGGCGCACGGCGTGAGAGATCACCTTGGTCTCAGAGGCTGATTTACAGGCTGAAGTATTATAAAATAACAATTAAAAAGGTCATTCCTGACACAGGAAATTATTTACAAACTGGCTTTAAAAGCACTGGTGGATATCCCAGTGGAAGATGAAATGTGGGGTGCAGAAAACCCAGCCTAAGCAAGAATGTGCAACTCAGATCTGAGAATTTTCCTGTTTTCAATCCTGTTGAGAGTTAAAGATTTGGAATTGAAGACTTCAATTCACAAACTTCCAAATGTAGCTTTAAAAAAATAACAATCAGCACATGTTAAGAATAACATAAGGGAGATTTAGAAGAACTGCAAGTCACTTGTGTTTTCATTTGAAATATGTAAACAACAGAGTGTGGAAATTACAGCTCAGACATGATTAAATCTCACTACAAACAAAACACAAAACCAGCTCTGAGGATTTTCCTGTTCTCAGGTATTGTTTCAATCAGATTTTTAAAAGTTTGGTTAAGTATTTTTCCTCAATAAATCAGGAGACTGAAGTTTCAATTCCACCTATTATTACTCAGATTCTTATTTACCATCATCGTGGCAATTAGAAAACAAAGACTCAACTTTATTTATTGTAAAAGAATTCATTTAATTTAGGAAGAAAACAGTTTAATTTAAAGCAAAAGAGGGGAAAAATAAGAAATAAAAGGTATCTTTAGCAAATGCTGGTGATGAGAGCTGTACCTGGAGTCTCTGCAGGGGTCCCAGATATGCTCCTTGTGATCCCAGACTGCGCTGCAATGGTCACATGCAACAGCAGCTCTGCTCTGTTCATCAAGCTCTTCACCAAGGTTTTTGTCTTTGCTAAGGGATGAGAGGTCTTCTGGATGAGTGAATTCACCTCCTGGAAAAACTTCTCCCTAGGATTATGACAGGGAAGCAAAAGAAGCCAAGTCCATGTTTGAATGCTTTCAGAAGGGAAGTGTTGCTGTGGGAAAGGTCAGCTAAAGAGAATTATGGCATCAGTTTGTGCCAACAAAGGAGAAAGCAGAAGAAATGGAAGGAATGAAAAGGTGATTCACTAGGAAACAAGGAGTTTAAGGTATTAATATTGATATATTCAGCACAGAAATTTCTGTTCATTTCATCAGACACTTTAGGAACCCCCTGGAATTCCCCTAAATGCTCGCTAATACTGACCTTAATGCCAGGACCACGTTCTCAAGATCACTGCCATCAAAAGAAACTTCCTTCATTGAACACAGAAGCTCCAGCTCCTTCATCTTGCTCTGAAAAGGAAAGGAGAAGGATGAACATGTTTTGAGGGAGCAGAGTGGGGCACAAGCACCCACAGCAGCCCCAGGGCTCACCTCATTGAAGTGATAATCATAAAAAAAGGGGACATTGTTCTCCAGCTTCCCGTGCATGGCATCATCCACCTCGTTCTGCCACTTCTGCTCCAGCTCAGCCACACTCTGATAGACACAAATATCACACTTGTTGCACTTAAGGTGTAGAAGGGATTTGAAAAGAAGAAATCTGAGTGCATTTTGTATTTCTGCAGCTTTGCTCTCCAAACAAGCCTTTTGTTGTTTTAAATAATTTTCTTTTTACCTGCAGCTGTCTCTCCATGGCATTCAGCTTCTTGAAAGTCTCTCCCATAATTTTACAAAGTAAATCATATTCTTCAGCGTGTTCCTCCTGATATTGGAAATTGATCAGGGACTGGAGAGCATCAACCAAATTGAGATGTTTAATCACACATGAAACCACCATCTCCTCCATGACTTCTGGCTGGATCACTTCCCTAGGGTTCCAGAGAAAGCCAAACTCATTAATCAGGAGTAAGAGACCAACCTGGACAAATCATATTCAATAAATCATCAGATGCTGCATTCACAAAGAAGGTTCAAAACCCGGAGGCAAACAAGGACTCCTTACTTTATACTGGGTCTAAATTGAGGCCGAGCACGTCCAGAAATTTCCCTGAGCTTGATCATGATTCCTGGGGGCAGCCTAATCCTGGGCAGATCAAAGTAGTGTCCAACAGGAGGCACGAGCACGTCAGAGGGATATGTGAACTCCCTGTCCTCCTCTATGGTGAGAGGCAAAGGAGAAGGGCTTGGAGTAAGGGCAGGAGATATGACCCCATTGGCTTCCACCTGCCACTGGCACCTGCAAAAGGAGGAAAAAGCAATTAAAGGGATTTTTGTTTGGTCCTCATTGAGGAATCAACGTCAATCAATGACACTTTACGAAGATTAAATATTAATATATGAAGTGTGGCTTGCACCAAGCATAACCCAATCTTCCCTTTACTCTAAAACTCCCTCTGTTCTGGAGAATATTGCATCAGTTTGCAACATAAAGTGCTGAACAAACTACAGGAAAAATGATCCAAACATCACCTTAAAACACAAGAAGTCACTTCCCCTCAGAAAAATACCACTCAGCTCAAAATTGATTTTTTTACCTTTGTAAGAGTTTAGATCTTAAGAGCTCTTGACAGGTTTCTTCATCTTTGGTAATTTCTGGCCCGTTGTACAAGATCCTCAGCATGGAACAGGCCAGCACAGAGAGGCCCAGGGCCAGGTCAACCAGGAATGGCAAACCTCCTGACACATCCTCTGAGGATTCCTGCAGCAGGAACAGGGACAGTTCAAGCAATCCACCAGGAATCCTTTCCAACACATCCAAGACAGGAGATTGCACATATAATACTTTAAATTTAAGATACAGCTCGATATCTATTTTAACTCTTACTCAAAAAATGCTCAACAATGAACAGCAACTTTTAACAACTCCAGACAAGAAGGGATTTAAACATTTTCCTGAACCAAGAAGGAACAGGTGAAGTTATTATCCCAAGTTGTAGTGGGATTCAGGATTCCCCGTGTTTGATGCCAGAATCCCTCCCCTCTGTTCATCCTGGGCTGGAATCATCATTTCCTCGGGACATCTCAGATTTTCAGCTTGTTACAAAGAAATGCTGACCCACCAGCAGCAAGGGATGCTGGAGTGGAGACAGGAGATAGATAAAACATTTGATAACAACTATCTCCATGAATCCCTAAGTGCCAGCCCATCCACAGCCATCTCTGCAAATCTTGGATTTATTTCACTGCCCCAACCAGTTAATATCTATATCCCAAATCTTGGATTTATCTCACTGCCCCAACCA
>VRYO01002095.1:2927714-2991179 GCA_009812075.1 Sialia sialis | reverse complement strand
AATCTTGGATTTGTCTCACTGTCCCAACCAGTGGCTGCAGGTTTCCATTTCCATGGCTGTGCAATGTGTGGCAGGCAGGAGGAGGCAGTGCAGCTCTCCCCTGAATTTTGGGATTTTCCCCCTGGAATACCTGGGCTCGGACAGTGCAGGCAAAGCCCCACATGGCTTTGTCAGGAGTGTTGTGCTCCCGCCCGCTCCGCATTTCAAAGGAGAACGTGACTGTATCTCCTTCCACCTTCAAATATCCACGGCAGGAAGAGGGGGGGAAAGAAAAGAAAATGTATTTAGTAATTGAGGCAAACAGGTTTTTCACACAAGTGGTTTATTTTAGAGATGAATGCTTTTAATGACAGTTATCTGGGGGGTGTTTTTATTTCAAATGAGATATTCTGATTTTAGGGGTTTTTTCTTCCTTTTTGCAAAGGTGTATTTTAGTGGAAAACTTGTTTTTACTGCTGGCTGACTACAGTAAAACAAAAAGAGCCACCATAGCTGTAAAATCAAAAGCAGAAATTATCAATGTGTTACTTAGCCTTGATTTTCACTGTTTGTCTGCAAGAAAGCAGGCAATAATTAACAATTCTCTTCCTGAAGGAAGACAGACAAGCTCTTCAATTGAAGAATGACAACAAATTCATCAAGCAGCTTGCTTACAGAATAGTATCAAAATCCCTGGGTGAAAAATAAACCAAATTCCACTAACTGAACAATGGAGCTCTTGTCTGAAATTTCTTTCCACTTTATTACCTCTTGATTTCTTTTTACAATGTGTTTTGTTATGTAAATAAGCCCAGTTTTAGTGTGGGACAATGTAGAAGTACAAATACATACTAAAAATAAAATCACACTGCAGAGAGTGTGAGGGGACACATTTCCAAAGCACTGGAATGCTGAGGTTTCAAGAAGTTTGAGAGATTCTTCTAAGTTTTACTGCCAAAAGCACCCAATGCAATGGTTGGAAATTTATTTGTTAAATTTGCTACTTGATATATTTGGGGATTATTATCCAAAAAACTGATTTTAAGAGAATCTGCACAGAACTTCTCCTAGGAGGGTGTACTTTGGAGAAGAGCATTAGAGACTCCAGGACTCCAAACATCTCCATCAGGAACTCCAGGAAGACACAAAACAAACTCCAAGGGAAGCATCATAGGGAACACAGAGCCAAGTTTCCAGTTCTCCCCCAAGGACACAGCAGGGATCTCATCATGGATAATTGTACATTTAAAAGCTCGGGATGCATAGCTGGGAGGGTAAAACGGGCTGGGCATGGTTTCCAAAGGGAATTTCTAGGGGAAAGAGTGCACATGGGAATACTGTACCTTCACTAAGTCCTTGGGCCACCCCGTTCCTAAGACACTACGGCTGCCATATCCCAGTGTATTGCCTCCATACTCAGCAACCTTCCTACTGTTTGTGCTAGGACCAGCATAGATCACCAACTTCAAAACATAAAATACACTGTTAGACTGTAAGAGAAAAACAAGAAAACCTAATAATAATAATAATACTTAGCACTTCTACCGCGCTTTCGACTCTCGAAGCGCTCCATGCACGTGAACCAAACCTCTCGGGCTCGGTGAGGGCAGCAGGGTTAAGTATTATTATCCCCATTTTACAGATGGGGAAACTGAGGCACACAGGGACTCAGGGACTCCAGGGGCACAGCAGAGAGCAGGAGCAGTCCTGACTGCCAGCCCTGAGGCAGAGCACAAATTTCTTCACCAGCAGTGAGGAGATGATCCCACCCAAGTCGCTGCCAAAACTTTGGCTTTGCTGGGAGCAGGATCAGCTCCTCAATGCTGGGGAAGGAATTTGTGCTCTGCCTCAGGGCTGGCAGCCAGGATTGCTCCTGCTCCCAGCAAAGGCAAAGTTTTGGCAGTGACTTTGGTGGGATCAGAGTTTTTTGGGGGAGTTTCATCAGTAATGGGCAATATCAATATTGAAGATACTCCCATGAGTTATTTATGACTTGCTCTATGCCTAAGAATAAACAGCAGCACTCAGCAAGCAGCACAAGCTCTGATAATACACTCTGATAATGCAAGTGGAAAAGTGCCATTGGTTGTTTTCTTAAAATTAAAGTATTTGTTCCTATTAATCCAGGTAAACAAACTCTTTAGCATCAGGGAAAAAGGAACCTCTCCAGCTCCGCCCAGTTTAAACCAACTGTGCTGATCAGCTGGATTAAAATTTGGGAAATAAGGAAAACTGAACATCAGTAAAAATGAGAAAAGTCAAACTTGGGACAGTCTGAGCCGGACTGAAATTATTTTTTAAAAAACCAGAACTGATAGAATTTCTGAGGGGAAAAACCAACCCAAACCACCCCTCAACCTCCCAATCCCTGGAGCCTCCCACACTTGTCCCATGGCAGAATTCCCACTTTTTTGGAGGGAATTCCCTCGTTGCAGAGGTGCTGAGCTGGCCCTTGCTTACCTTGTCATAATCATACTGGGAGGAGCATCTGTTGTCAAATCTAAGATACAAACAGCGGGCTCCTGGAATGTGGACAGTTTCCTTAAATTTATAATTATCCCTGACAGGATGCACTGTCTCCACAGTTTTGCCAGCAGCCCAAGGAGCAGGGATCTTCAAACCAGTCAGAAAGCCTGGCTCTTCCTTCTCTTCCAGCATCCTGAAATTAGAGGGGGAAATTAAAATGCAGCACAGGGATTGCTGTCATTCAGATATTAAGATAGAAAGTAATTAAAAATCACCTCTCACTGACACAGAGACAAGGCACTGACTCCTGGTTTTAGGCATGACTGTATTGATGGAATTCATATATTATAATTATATATATTATCATCATTATTCATACATTACATATACTCTTATTCACAAAAAAAACATTGTCACAAATTCTTTAGTATTCCAGATTCTCCAATGCTGCAAGTAAGCATTTTGAATTTGATTTTAGTTGTTTCTGTCCCTAAGCAGGAGCTGGAAAACTTTAAGCTGAGACAGAGCATTTCAATGCAGGAGTTAAAAATGTTATTTCTCTGTAAATTAAACCATTTAATAGCTTTGCAATGGTTTTAATTCTGTATCTCATGCTGCCAGAGCAATTTACATTTTCTCTTGATGGTCCTCCTTAGCCTAATTTATTGTGAGAGGAAGATTCAGAATTCATTTCTAATGCTTGAGGTGAGGAAAAAACCCCAAACAAACCATAATCTGAGTAAACAACCTGAAGTTATAAATAGTTTAATTCTATATAGAGAACAAAACTTGGAATTAACTGCCTTCTGCAAAAGCTTATATAAAACTGAGACAGCCTTAGAAATTATTCCAGCACACCTTTAAAAGTAATTCAAATAAAAAACTGCTGGTCAAATAGACATTCTAGTTCAGTTTATCCCATGAAAAGACCCAAATGTAAAGAAAATCACCTCTCATCAGGTAACTGCTTCCCTTTCTGCTCTGGAGCACAACTGGGGGAACTGTTCAGTTCTGAGAAAACTGGAGACTGGGTTTTAAGCAGCAGTGCAGTCTGTGGCCCAAAATACACAGTGTTAGGGACATGTAAAGCATTTTAAGAGCTCATTATTGAAATAATTAACAATTCTACTGTTGTTATGGACAATAAATCAATACTGAGTAGCTCCTGGAGCAGTCAAATTTAACATTCAGCATCAGCAGCTTTGGCAGCTGCTGAGAAACTGAACTCTGGTGTGTGGATGAGTCTCTGAGCAGCATTTTGGAGGCTGTAGGCCCCAGGTGTGGCCCAGGGGTGGCACAGAGCCCGTACCTGGCTGGTGTAAAGGACCAGCTGCACCAGCTGAGGCATCAGGGCATCAGCCATGGTCAGGGTCTGCAGGTTTGGGTGCATCAGGGATGTCAGCAGCACAGGCAGCAGGTGGCCAAGCATGGTGGCCTTTGTGATCTGCTCCAGGCCTTTTAACCTGGAAGGAGAGCCAAAGTTACACAGGAATAAGTCTTTTCACACAGCAGAACTTGTGCTTTCAGTCACTTCTGTTTCATCTTGGAACAGCAATTCAAAACTCAGCAGAGAATGTTTGTATTATATTAACAAAATCCCCAAAACAATCTTGAAACCGCTACAATTTCTCCCAAGTGCCAGTGACCTTGAATTGCTGACAATTCTCACTGCACAATCTGAGAGCAGAGCCAGTAAATCAACAGTTTAATAATTACTCAGAGAAGGATAAGCTCCCCTGGGCACAGGAGATGAAAGTCCCCATCAAACACAAATGCACCAGTGTGGATATCAGCTCCCAGCACATGGAGCTCAAAGGACTTGAAAAGGATCTGCAGCTACAAAAAGATATTTGAACACGAACTGGTATGAAAATATCAGCCAGGAATTGTGTGCTGTCAATAAACACAACTAATCTTGCAGGCCCAGGGAAGCAGAAAGTGAAACCTGGAACACAGCTGGGACAGGAAGCTGCTTGTTTGAGCAGGGAAAAGTTCACAGCTTTTATTTCCACCCCATTCCCAAGGTGTATTTTTAAGAGAGGGGAGACAGGGAAGGGAAGGTGATGGAATATGTGGGATTGTCATATAACTATCCAATCCAGCTACTAGGGATGCAATAATCAGCAACTGAAAAATAAACAGATTTTTCTAGCTTACAGGAGTCTTCCCAGCTAATTACAGTTTATTTCCAGGCATCCCACACATAAATACCATTATAACTGACTAAGACCTTCCCAATTTGAAACATCAACCTACAGATCACGACTGCCACAGAGTGATTCTAAATTCTCCTCCAGCTGAGTGCTAAACAACTTCCACAGGAAGAAACAGTTCCTGTGTATTCAAAGCTCAAATAGAAAGTGATAAAGAATAATTAATGCTAACTGTGCATGTACAATGAGGCACAAAGAGCAGCAGCTCCCTGTTTCCAAATTAGCATCCTCCCAACTGTCTTACCTCTGCTCCCTGTCAGAAATGTCACTGTTAATTAGTGCTGTTGTGACTTGTTGCAGCATTTCTAAGACTTCATCACATCCTGTCAGAATTTGTGTGGCAAGAGACAAAATGCTGGCCTTGAGTTCCTAAGTTAAAAAAAAAAAAATAGTTACAGGATACTTAAATTCTTAGAGAATCCCTCAAAAAAGGACAACAGAACAAAAAGATGGATTTCCAAATGAAAAGAATGATAATGTGACCTGGCAGGCCTGCAGCAGGAGATTCATCCAAGACTTAAATTTGATAAATGTTAAGCCCCAAAGTGCTGGGAGAAACTAGGTGCATGTTTTACAGGATGCACATCCAGTTTCTAGAGGGAAGGAAGCCCCAAGTCCAGCACAGGAGAGAGCTGAGAGCCAGCCAAGGGACAGGACTGGTGACAATGTCCTAGCAGGGGTGAGCAGCACTGCAGAGAGAGAAACTGAACAATGAACACGGCGTGAATAGTGAGACAAGAAAAATACTCCAAGAGTTAGCATTTACTCAATGAGCCTGAACAAATCACTTCCAACTGCAGCAGCTCACAGACACACACAGCCTCCAAGAGCAGCACAGGAAACCAGCTTAGCAAAACAGCAGAAATTCAGCAATCAGTTCCCTCAGGGAAGAATTATTACCGAAACTACTATGAGCAGACAACCTGTACTCCAGGGCAAACGTGGGAGTTGGATAAGCAGTGGGAAATGCAGCATTTTAATCAACTTCTACCAACCAAAGCCTGTCCTCAAACCTTGCTCTCTACCAGCTTCCTTGGCACAAACTTTATTCTCTCTATTTCAGACAACTGATGGAGGTGGTTCTACACAAGCTTTACTTAAACTGCAAAAAAGCAGAAGCCAGGTAAGGCAAATAAGAAACTCCTTTTCTATTTACTTAAAAGTATTTTTTTCAAGGACCACCTGAGTGATTTGGGGAAGAAAAAGTGTATAGGGTAAAGGAAATTCCCGTGCCAGGAATCCTCCTAGGACATATTAATTAAAATCTATTTAAAATCTCATTATAGATAGATTTAGGAAGGCAAGTGTCTGCTCTCACTGATAAAAGGGAATGCAAGCTGGAATCCTGAGCACAGAATAACTACAAATTTTACTCTGGACTGTTTTTTTTTTTCTGTTCTCCAGCTATTTAACTCTATCAAAAGGAAAAGAACCACCAGCAAATGCACTGCAGGAACCAGGAGTCACAGGCACACTGACTGGAGAGAGCCATACTAGAATAAAACTTGGTGTTTACCTGTACCTTCAATGTCTCTCCCTGCAAGGAGCTGTCACTGTCATCATTGTCATCAGGTTTAATCAGAACAGTGTTACTGAGGAGGTGGTTCTGCACAGCCATCAGGTACCGCAAGCACGAGGACGCAGCCTTGAACACAAATAAGTAAAACTTGCAATTATCCAAACCTTTCATCAACCCTGAGTCAGGCAAGCCTCAGGTTGGGAGTTGGAGAGAGGGAAAAAAAAAGGTTAAGGAAGAAAAGAAAAAAAAAGAGTATTTCATATAAATTTATAAAGAAATTATTT
Organism: Sialia sialis; assembly: GCA_009812075.1. Lineage (NCBI taxonomy): Eukaryota > Metazoa > Chordata > Aves > Passeriformes > Turdidae > Sialia > Sialia sialis. The sequence continues at coordinate 2,984,718 of VRYO01002095.1, read as the reverse complement.
TATATATTTAAGAAATCAGCTGAAAAATGCTGAATTTTGTGGAATAACTCACAAAAATATAGAGGCAGCATAACTTTGTTCAGGTTTGGAACATTACAGCAATATGCAGGAACTCCAAGAATTAATTAATTCTGCAAAGATCATGCCACAAGAGAGATAAATGTAATTCACATTCCTGAAGGTGATGGTTCCATAGCACAGGCCAGGACGTGCTGGCCCCTCCTGGTGTTTTTATGGAAGCTCCACCTGCCCTTCTCAGGGAGCTGCCCACAGTTTTACCATCAAATGTCACCTTTCACTCATTTCTGTCACTGACAACTCTTTCAGCCTCTATGAACCACAACACAATAGCATGTTTGATTTTTTAAGGCTTTGAATATTGAAATCCACAATCTTCACTTAAACTGAACAGCAAGCAGAGCAACTGGAAATTAAATCCATGTATAAACCCATTCCAGCATTACTGAATGATTTCCTTTCTTTTCCTCCCTGCACAGCACTAACAAAAGACAATTCTTCTGGATTTGTTTAGACACAAGTGTCAAAGTTTCACCTCCTGTTACTCAGTGAAGAGGATGGATTCAAGGAGGAAAAGAAGCCAAAGGCAGAGATACTTCTATCAAAACCCATTTTACTTACAGGCACAGTTGAAAGAAGCCTTTGAAAGTCATCTTTAGATACAGTTTGGCACTTGGTGATTAAGACACAAGATTCTCGGACAACAATCTTGAGGATGTAGTGCAAGAGCTCATCATTGAGTCTTCAAGAGAGGCAAGAAAGGTGCAAAATGTTAATCAGGAAATATTGTGCACGTTGTACAGCTCAGCTGTCTCTACAAGCAGGATCTCAGTTTATGAGAAACCTAAACAAGGATCAAGCTTCAAATTCAGACACAAAAACCCCAAGGCTGAAATGTTTAACAAGTACAAGATTTCCAGGGCTTTGCTGCACTGCTGATGTAAATCTGATTTCTTATGGCTCCCACAAAAGACTCCTCCCAAACTCAACAGGCACTTGAGTTTTACTACTGGAAAGTCACCTATGATATGCAGAGAAATGCTATAAAATCCTCATTATTAAATTATAACTTAAATTATAATTTAATTTTACCATGAACACGGCAAGGAACAAGGAATTCCAAACCAGGCTGGGTACAGAAACATCCAAAGTTTGCCCTAAAACATCAAATCTCTCCCTCACCTTAAAGAAATCTCCCCCCACAGACACAAACAACATTCAGGTCATGCTGCAGGAACACACCAAGCAATTCCAGCAGAAATTCCTGCAAGTTCAGCTCATGAAAAGAACACAGAAATGCCCTGTGAACAGAGGTTTGTTACCTGTAATGATCATCATCTTCACTTCCAAATCTGTTGTTCTGCAGCTGCTCAGCCAGATTGGTCAGGATAACATCCCGGAGCTGGGAGAGGCCACTGTTCCTCTCTCCTAGAAGGGAAATCAAGAACTTTTGCAAAGCAGCATTTTACATTTTAGATTTTATTTCCCCAGCCCCTCATTTAGCACAGACTGCAGCTCAGGAGTGGCTGCATTCCCAGGGCTGCTGTCCCATACTGGGAGCACTTTTCCTGCCCTTGGTACTGTTGGAAATTCCCAACACCGTGAAATAACAAATCACTGAGCATCAGTCCCATGTCCTGTGAACCTGAGGACATTATTCCCCTTTTCACTGAGCTCTAACATCACTGATTGAGTACTTGCAAATATTCCTTTTCTCCACCTGACCTACTCTCTAGGCCAGGCAGCCTTTTGGAAGTTGAAGCATTCCATAATTTCCTAGAAAAGTGTGGATTTAAAGCAGAGTAGTGCCCAATATCCCAAACTGCTCTCCCTCAAAGCTTGAGATGTACTTTGATTTTTTGTTCTCAGAAAAACCCCCCTCTCAGCAGGCAATCAGACATTCTCACCTTCAGTTAAGACCAATTTCAATAAATTATTGATTTCTGCTTCTCCAGGATACAGGATATTTAAACCAGAGCTAAGGGAAAAATAAAACCATGCATTACTTGATGGGTTTAGAAGTGAACAAAACTATTTCAGTGGACATGTGACAAATGGCACCACAGACTCAGCACCTGATGGAACATTTACAATGTCTGTGTAAAGGCTGAAAAGAGCATCCCCCAGATTTTAACATCAATATCAGAATTATAAGCAGCTGTTTTCTCCAGGAATCTCTTGTAATCAATTATATTTTATTGTTTAGATCTAAAAGCTTCTTCAAGAGCTATTTGCTTCCCTCTGGAAAACTCTCCATTCATCACTTGCACACAAAGCAGCACAATGAGTTTTTTAAGAAACAGATGTCAGGAAAAATGATGATGGCTCAGAAAAAAATCTCCAAAAACTCTGGTGATGGGGTAAAAGCTGAGGCTCCTCTGTGCCAAGAAAAGTAGAAAATACAAATATAATAATCAAGAAATCACAACTGCTACAGTTCTGTACATTTTGGAGACTGGCTCTATAGAAGCCTTAGTTTAAGCTGCACAGAAGATTCTGGAAGGAGCATTTCAGGAACAGCCCAGCTCTGCAGAATTCCAGGTGAAGACTTTTTCCCTCTCACTTGTGATGAACTCTGTCCTTTCTATGTGAATTCCCCCACTGAGATCACAATCACTTCAAGGGAACACTCCATGCCAGTCTGAAGTGCTGAAATCATTACACAACTTTGCCATTTCCTTTCCCTTTCCAGCAACAGAAAAAGAAAAAAAAAACCAAACTGGGATGTTTTTCAGCTTCACACTGAGAGCAGAGATTACTGCAGCTTCCTTCTCTGCAGCTCATGCTGATCCACTCTGATAGAAACCTCAGGAAAAGTTATCACACACTGCCAGCTCCCTTTGAGGGCTCCACTGGCACCAGAATCCCCCAAGGAGGAACCAGGAGGAAGGAAACATCACTCAGAGCCCACCCTGGAGCTGTTTGACAAGCACTGGAAAACCCAGAATCCCTGCAGTGACAGGAGACACAACCCTGAAAATGCCAGGTGATCCTCCTGTGCCAAACTGTTCCTCACTCCCAGCTGCACAGAGCCACAGAAATTTGGAATGTTGTGATTCACACTGAGAAAATGCAGGTTGATCTTCAAAAGATTTTCTTCTCAACCTCTGGAGCACTTCCCTCTGGGAAATGCAGGTTCTGTTTGTCCTTGGCACACTGGAGCCAGCATTCCATGGCCCTGAGGTTTCCCTTATCTCCTTTTCAGGAGATACAACCACATTTTTGTTTTTTTTTCCATGGGTATTCAGTCTCAGAGCATTGCTCAAGGATTATTAATCCCTGCAGTATTATTAATCCCTCCAGTATTTTTCTTTCTGCTTCTCCTGAGGTTCCTTTTGTTCAGAACTTCATTTCAAACACTGAGGTAAGAGCTGCCAGCACCAGCTTTGCCTTTTCCTCAACACCACAGCAACTCAATAAGGAACTTGTTCAAGGAAACTTTGCTTGAATTTAGCAACTATTTTATAATAAACATGAAAAAAGAAAGCAAGTAAAAAAAAAACCAAATTACCAGACAGTAATTACTACCTGTTATTTCATCAAGATCAACATGTCGTGTTTTTCTTCTTCCACACAAAGTGTAATAATTTAACTGTAATTTATCATATTATGTTTTAAAATCCATCACACTGCATTTTCTCTTATTAATGTAAAATTAAACTGACTACAATGTGAATGTTTACTTGTCACTGCATTTCAAAGAAACTAAAATCTAAGTTAAATCGTACTTGATGAAACAGATATTCACCTAATAGCCAGACAAACTTCCTTCTGGATTTCAGAGCAGATCTGGTCCCTTGGGGCCATCAGTAACTGCCACAGTAACAGCCCAGACCTTCTGACAATGTCTCTGTTCCTCTCAGTTTGGGGGCTGAAGAAAAATTTAAATACCACCTAAGAAAAATCAAACACAACAATATTAATATTAAAAATATAAATATTACTTACATCAATTTATTTTCTGCAGTCAGTTTCTCGAATTATTGGTGTGGGTCTAGAAATCTAAGAGTCAGAATCTGATTTTGAATCAAAAAACGGAAGGGAGGGAAATACAAACAAAGAAGGAAATAACCTGTGTTTTATTTTAATCTGTAAAGATAGAGATTATATTTAAATTGGGGCTCTTAAATGAATATATAAAATATTACAAAGCCACTGCTAACCTCCATTACATGGATTCCAACGGAGAAAAATAAATAAAATTAAATAAAAATGAGACCAGTGGTTGCCTGCAGCCCAAACCAAGTTTTTCACTTTTCCATGTGAATTTTGAAGCTCATGGAAGGCTCTGTACCTGGAAGACAACGAGGATGCAGCGGATGATGCAGGTGTCTCCATTGACCATGGCCTTCTCCATAATGTCACAGATGCTGCTCAGGTGATGGGCTTCAATGGGATGCTGCTTGCCCAAAAAATTGCTGATGGGGAGGTTGTTGCTGGCTGCCAGGAGGTTGAGCTGATGGATGCACATGGCACCAACATGGTGCAGTAATTGGTTAATGACCTCATTTGTGGTTGTTGCATCCCCTGGAAGGAGAGGAGAGTTCAAACACTGACTGCATCATCAGCCTTTGCTTCTAAAATGCAATAAATCAACTTCAGGGCAAAAAGGATTACCCAAACCACCTTTTTAATGTGCTGAAGGCAGCAAAAATCTGGACTCTTCCACGTATCTCACTTTGTACTTTTCCCTCTCTTAAATCAAAGCTAAACCATGACCAATAATTTCAACTCTTTTCAGGAATTAACTCAGCTTGTAACAGCAAGGCAGTTTCTGTCAGTTTTTCTCTGCCACTCCTGTTTCACTTCCCCTTTGTACCAAGTGCTGACTCCTGGGTTGCCCTCACCTTTGGGCTCAGCGATGACGTGACTCACTCCCAGCCTCTGGCACACGCAGTGGAATGCCTGGTTGCCAGGATTGCACCACTGATCAATGTAATCATTGGAGCACGTCCAGATCATGTTATTCATTGTATCATAACAGGCACCTGAGAGAAGGAAAACAATTCACAAAACAATTCAGCAGAAAACCAGACTGAAGCATCTTTATAGGCATCGTAAAACCATACTATTTGCTTTAGAAGTTTATAAAATTTCACTGTGGACATGCAACCCCACCCCACTGCAAATTCAAACTCTGACTTTTTAGGATGTGAGGGAGTGCTGTGCTCCTTACCAAGGCCTGGCACCAGAGCCCCCCGTCCGAGCGAGCTGCCCGCGGCGTCGATGAGATCTGCCCTGCTGGTGAACTGCCCGTCCGAGATGTTGAACACCAGGCTGGAGGCAAGAACTGCACAGAAACACAGCTCCAATCAATTCCTGAGGAGTTTCCTGCATTCCAGACAGCCAAGGACTCCCAAAGTGCCACAAACAGCTCTGACTTACTTTTTAAGGAGGACAAAGCGCTGGTGCCCCCGAAGAGCGAGCGCGTGGCCGAGCTGCCCGAGCCCCCCGGGGGTGGCACCAGCATCACCAGGTAGGTGCCACACGTGTAGATTGGGGTCTTCCTCAGCATCTTGAGGGGCAGCCCACAGCTCGTGTTGGCAGCTGGAACAAGCACCAGAGAAAGGTGACAAACTGCACATGGGCACAGCAAGGCAGAGCTCTGCTCGGGGATTGATGTTTGGAAGTTCTGTTAAGAAGTTTCTGCAGAATTCCAGAATGGTTTGGGTTGGAAGGGAGCTTTGAGACCACTCCAGGGACACCCCTTCCACCAGACCAGGCTGCTCAGAGCTCCATGAACCTTGTCTTGAGCATTTCCAGGGATGGGGCATCCATCACTTCTCTGTGGCCTCCCAACCTCACACACTCAGCATCAATCCCAACCTCACACACTCAGCATCAATCCCCACAAGGCTACAGAGAGTTTCAACTAAAGAGAACAACTCCAAAATAAAATAAAATAAAATAAAAAATAAGGTACAACCACAACTATTGAGAATTGTGTGGTGATAATTACAGTGAAAGCACTTGGAGCCAAATGATCTCACAGGGATCTCTTGAGATTCACTAAGCATTTACTGTTTTAAGTTCTCCTGCTCGTCATGAAACGTAGACAGCCCAAATGATCTCCCTCCTGCAACAGCTGATCAACACTTCTTGAGTGCTGACTCAAGAATTAGCCAAGAATAGCCATTTACTCTCCTTTTTCTGTAGCACTTGAGTTGCTAAATGGCAAAACACAACCTTTAAAATAGCTCTCCAGGCTAACTCCTTGCCAAATTCCCTGGAAGCAGAGCCATTTCATGTATAATTTATTTTGATGGAAATACTTTCAGTTGTTTCAAATTGAAGAAAGAAAACTCTTGTACTTGTGAAAGAAGAAAAGAAATCATTCAAAACAAACTCAAAAAACTCTTCATGTAAAAAAGCTCCAGATCATCCTGAAAGTCATCAGTGCAGCTGATTCAAGAGTCCCTCGTTAACTTGGGGCGTTTCCATAAAAGAATACCCAAATATTGTGCAGATGACCTCAAAAAAGTGCAAAATCTCCTAAGAGTTGTAATATTTCAGTAAGTGGTGAAGCAGTAATTCCATTTTCTAACCTGCAGGCCATTTTTACACAAGAATTAGAAGCCTGGTTGAGCTGCCAGCAGAGAAATGCAACATCCAATTTAGTCCAATAATGGAATTGGAAAAGGCTGCTTCCCATTTTCCATCCCTAAACTTTCCTCACAATCCTGATTTAACCCAGGAACTGATAACTCCAGCATTAAGCAAACCCTCTGCGGATTTTCCAACCGCATATTTGGGGAAATAAAAAAAAAAAAAAATCACACTCTGGGTTTTTTAACTGTCCTAAGAGGTCAGTAATAGCCAGGATGGATGCTGTGCGTGGTAAGAAATGCAAAGTGAAGTTTCTGACCTGCCTGGTCCTCCTTGAGGGTGTTGGAGATGGTGGAGCCTGTGAGAGCAGCGAGGGTGGCTGAGGGGGACGCGCGGTACCGGGACAGGCGGCTCAGCAGCATCTCATTGATGCTCTTGGCAGATTCCCCCTCTTTCCTCATCAGGATTATTCTTTCCTGCAGAGGATTTGCTATACAAATGCCATTTTCTACCTAGGAAAATGAGGGGGGAAAAAAGTGCTTTAGATGTTAAAATACATAGGTGAGAGATCACTTGAATTGTATCACGTGGGAATACAAAGTGAAACTTTGCTGATAAAAGTTCTTGCAAAAACAAAGTTTTGAAAGCAAGACAGGAATATTTTGTTATTTGTGACTTCATGGTTCAATGGAATAATTTAACAGAAGATATCCTATTAAATATCTCAAAGATATTAGATTTCTTATATTTATGCCTGTTCTGAAAGACAGAACTGCTTGTCATCAACTTATTTAGGAAACTGCTTAAAAATATATAATCCCCTTTTATTTTCTTGGTGGTGTTTCACTTGCAAATCATTTGGCTCTGAATCATTTTTCCAGGCAGAAAGTGTGAGCAGTGATTTCTTCAGCCCATGACGTTCAGGGGATGTTTTCCTGCAGAAAGCATCTCTTAATGAAGATGTGATTTAGAGCGTTAGGGATTTTCCATGAGTTGTACTACTACAGCCTCCCCATTCCAGCTCCACCATCCCACTCCATCCTCCTCTGCTGAGCACAAATACAGACAGAAAAAATACATTTTATGCTACAAGAGAAGTCATATTGCTAAATATAATCATCCTCTGGAGATGGAGTTGGACAGTTCACCTTCTGTTCTGTTCACTTATTTCACATAAATCCATTCACATCACGCCCATAAATATCCAAACCTAATATGTCAATTAGAAAATGCTGCTATTTAATTAAACTGGCTTATGCTACCAACATCAGGCACAGAAAACAGGATTTGCTTACTATAATTTCAAAAATATCCATAAAGACAGAGTGGCCTTTGGGGGTTTTTTCGTTGAGGCTTGCAGGAGACCAAATCCAGTAGAAAAAAGTTCCATCTGAAGAAAGATGCACGGTGGTCATAGTGCTGCCAACTGGGAAGTGATTTACTGGCATTGAGATTATCTGACATACCTGGGAGACAGAAAGCATCTTAACAGGTTTGATTTTACAGTTTGGCCTTACAAGTATGAGCAGTATGAAAAAATAAATAGAGATCAAATGCAGTTAGTGCAGAAGAGGCTTAATATTGGACTTAGTAGCAGCATTAACTTTGATTTATTACCAACAGCTATTCTGTGATATTTGCCAAATATCCAAAGCAGCTCATAGATCTCAAATTTAACCTATCTAAAAATAAAAGGGTCAGCTCCTCTCTAATGATGGAGAACAAACCCACAGTACCACAAGGAAAATACACATCCTACTGAGTCACCTACTTTCTGCAACTTCTCTCACACTGCTTGAAACTTGAGAAGAAAAGAGGAATTTAAACATTCTCAGTGTCAGGAAACACACTGGACATAAATGTGTATATCCATCCTTAAAACCAAAGCAGGAAAAACCCCGAAGTAAACAAACTACCCCAGTTTTACAAAGGGCAACAGTTATTTACCTACAAAACACCACCAGATCTGAAACAACACCTGCATTTTGGGACAGGGGAAGAACAAAGAGCTGCTCAGGAAGAACATATTATTGATTTAAATCTAAGTTTATTTGATTGCTTTAAGATGTGACCACACTGGAATCATGGAATATCCTGAGACGGATCCTTATCCAAGTCCTGCCCTGCACAGACACCCCAACAATCCCAGCCTGGGAGTGGTGCCCAAATGTTCCTGGAGCTCTGACAGCCTTGAGCATTCCCTAGGGAGCCTGGGCAGTGCTCAGCACTCTGTGGGGGAAAAACCTTTCCCTGATATCCAACCTAAACCTGACACAGTTCCAGCCATCCCCTGGGTCTTGTCCCTGCTCACAGAGCTGCTTCTCCTGAGGAAACTGTGGATTGGGATGAGGTCTCCCCTCAATCTCCTCCAGGATGAACAAGCTCTACCATTATACCCCATAATACAGAACAGTGTAATTACAGAGATCTCCACCACAACTTACACATTCACCACACGTCTCTTCAAGGCAGGGTTAGAAAAACACAATTCCACCAAATCAAAAACTTCAAGAATAAAACAAATTAAAGCTCAGCTGTGTGTGATTGACTGAGCCTGTCTTGCTCCTGTCCCCTTTACCTGCAGGGTATGTTGATCCACGAGCTGGAACAGGTAGTGAGGTTTGCTATCAAAGGACACGGGCCGATGCAGGAGTTTGCCATTGCCAAAAGCCACCCAGCCCGTCTCCAGCTCCTCGTTCCGGCAGTACACAAATCCCCTGCAAAAAACCCACCAGGATGTTCCAGCTCCATCAGCTCTCCCCTGTTCCTTTTTTGTTTTTTTTCTTTTCAAATAACTCACAACCACAGTGTTGAACTTTGACTGAACTTCGAGTCGAGTCAGCCGTTTTTGTTGTGAAAGGTTTTAAGCGTAAAAAGCCTCGTGGTTTTCAAGTAATGAAGAAGCAAGGAGGTACTGTGAGTCACAGCTGCACTAATTACTTAATGAATGACATAATTAGCAAACAAACACTCACAAACTCAGCTATAAATAAAAAAGTCACACAACTGGTCTGTAGAATATCCCTCTCGGCAAAGAATCAACCAACTTACTAGACAGTAAAAAATAAAATTGAATCTAAAATTCTGCTGCTGTGGAGGTTGAACTAATGCCCTTCACTGATCCCTTCCAACCTCAACTTGCTCCTTAATTTTAGACAAAAAACTCAAGAACTTCAGATGAGAAACTTAACTCATTAAAATAGCATTTAATGAAAATTCACAATATCATGGAATCACTGACTAGTTTGAGTTGGGTGGGACCTCAGAGATCATCTCCTTCCAAGCTCCACATCCTCCAGTCTTGCTGCTCCCAACATCTGGGAGAGGTTTCCCCAGAACAGGAACTTTTGGCTGTCAGCAGCTGTGCAGGAAAGTGTCCCTTACCTCAGAGTTCCATGCAGCCCTGATCCCAGTTTGCTGATCCCCCTGCCCACTGAATTGGTTGTGTACAGGTAGAGCCCATCGGCTGCAAGGCACCGGCCCAGGTCTGCATCTGCAGAGGAGCAAGGACAGCAGAGAGCAGCTCTGTCAGATTGCAGCTGGGAATTCTCCCCGCAGCAGCTGCTCATGGCAGGTCACTACCAATCCTGGTTTTAATACTGGATTGATTGTTTGGTGCTCTGAGAGCTGCTGTGACACAGGAGACCCTGTGGTTTCTTCACAGCTCCTTCAGAGGCGCCCAGGTGAGGCAGTGAAGAAGAATCAAACTCTGTGATTCTCCCCAAGCTGCTCCCATGCTTCCACCTCTGAACACTTCAATTGAGACAAAATGTGTTTGAAACACTGAGCAGTAATTATTAATAATCAAGATGGGACACAAGTCCAGTCAATCTAAGAAGTTCAAGGATCTGGAAACTCAGGAAGGAAAAGTTCACTCACCCTCTTGCCTAAACACCTAAAAAGAGATGTCTCCAATAAATCTACAGGTATCAATAAATCTACAGGTGTCATCAAAGCTTGAACTAATATTGCTTAATCCATGTGAACTCTTATTTATTACAAAAATAGTAAGCAAACAAAGCAGTAAAAACTGAGAATTAATTCAGGAAAAGAAACACAAAAAGCATTAAAAAAAGAACTTCAACTGAGTAGAAACAAAAGCAGAGGGGGAAAAATAACAATGAACTTGTACTTCTAAAAATAAACTTGCTGTGCCACTATTAGCTGGCTATTGAACACAGGGATACTGCAGTGATTATGGTTTAACAAGGGGATAATATCCAAACTCTGTCTGACCCCTCTGAAAAATTCCCACTGGAGTCAGGAAGGGTCACTGGGTCAACTGCTTTGGACTGTTTCCCATACCCTGACAGATTAAACCAGCAGCTGCTCTTCAGCAACCAAAAAAGCAACGATTTTGAGCCCCAAATCTACAATTTTACATGAATCAGCACTTAAAGCATCCTGTCCTCCTCTGCTGACAGTGACAGGGATGAAATAATTCACCTTTGTTCTCACTGCTGGCACCAGTGTTGGCATCAGGGGCAGGTAGCATGTCCTCAAAGCCCCAGGACACGATGTGCTTCCCTCCAAGCAGGCACGAGGGGGATCCAGGGCCTCCCTCCAAAAGCAACAACCTTTCAGCAGAAAGTCAAATTAAAATCCATCAAGAATAGCAGTAGGAAAAATCGGCTAAATTAAAAGTTCAGACAAAGATATATGTGAAGTAATTATTCTGTCACAGTTCATAAGTCACTTTAAGGAATCATCAATATTTAATGAAAAAAAATAAAAACAAAACACCCAAAACCCAATCAATGCTTTTAGATTTGATTTCCTAATGTCTTCTGCACATGACTAAAACTGAATCTTCCCTAAAGCTTTCAATAACTCCAAAGTCTTTTAATCACTTCTAAAGATATTCCTCCCCACATGCACTTCAGACATTTTCAGAGCTGCTGGAACAGTTTCCAAGGAGAAAAGTTCTACAAACCTGTAGAGAACATCAGCCACAGGCAGGGAGCCCAGCTCAGTCTGTTTCTGTAATAGATGCACTGTGTGAACAAAGGTTTTCAGCGACCCTCTAAAAGGACAAGAAAAACATGAATTAAAGATGTCTGGTGAAGGCAGCCTGAACACACACAACACCCAGCACCACAGGCAGGATATGGCATCAGCTTCTTTGCTGCCTGGCAGCTCTTTCCTGGAGGAAGGGGAAGGAGGAAGAGAGTGGGACAGGCCTAAATTCCACCACTTATTTTTGGAAGAAACCCCCAGTAGGGAGGGAGAGCAGCAGGCACAGGCTGGGCCATCAACAACAGGTTCATAAAGGCAATCTTCAGAAAAGATCAAACACCTCAACACTGCTCCTGAGGCATTTCTTGTAGCTGATTAACCACATTTAACCTCCAGTGCAACCCATGGATCTTCCTGCTGCACTCCCACCTGGAGCTGCCTTTCCTAACTCACAGAGGAGAGAACAGACTCATCCACTTCTCATCAAGATTCTGATTGCTTTGCACAGAACCATGGAATATCCTGAGCTGGAAAGGACCACAGGGATCATCATCCAGCTCCAGGCACCCCAGCAATCCCAGCCTGTCCCTGGGAGCAGTGTCCAAACTCTCCTAGAGCTCTGCATTCCCGGCTCTGTGCCCCAGCACCCTCTGGGGAAGAACCTTTTCCTGATATCCAACCCAACCTGCCCTGACACAGCTCCAGCCATTCCCTGGTGCCTGGCCCTGCTCCCAGAAATCAGGGCTGCCCCTGCACTGCTCCTCCTGAAGAATCTGAGCACTGGGATGAGTTTTCCCTTCACAACCCCAAATTTGGATGATGCAGACACCTTTAAAAATCTCTATTTTACAATTCCTGTTCTGAAGATGCGGTAGCTTTATTTCCAGACATCACAGCCCATCTAAACAGGAGAATTTGGCTGTGTCTCAATGAGCTGCTTTCTTCCCAAACAGGAGTGCTGATTTGCAGAGATCCTGGCCCTGCCCTCTGCTGAATCCAACCTTTTGCTGCCACACGTGGTCAGTCAGCTCCCAAGCTTTCCTCCTCCAAACCCCAATCCCTCTTTTTCCCAGTGACATCTTCAGCTCTGGAGAAAATTGACACCGAACACATTAAAGCACCTCAATTAATTATTTAAAGCAATATTTACCCTGTTGTTTTATTTTTAGCAGTAAGAAGCACCCAAGATTGCAACTAGGAATGTCAATAATAGTCTCATTTTCAAGGTTTTTTTTCTTCAACACATGACTTAGATATTTAAAGGAAAAGTGTGAGGCTTTCAGAGGTGAACAAAGCACAATGGGATATTTCAACTCTCTAAGCAATGCAAGGCAGACTTGCAAAGAAAATAAAAGATCAACCTGAAGTTCAAAAGCTCTACTTGAAATTTAGCTCAGCTGCAACAGAACATCCCATATTTCCTGCAAATTGACATCTGGGAAGAAAAAAAAAAAAGAAATGAGATTGTGTTTATCAAATCCAATTTCTCTGAGCTATGTTCAAGTACATTGCCTTTCAGATAAGGCAGTTGTCAGGACAGAATAATTTGCTACATACCATAAATTTCTCATTGACTTCATTAAAACAAGTGCACTAGAGATTAAGTAGGTTTCATTTGAATAAACCTTTTCCTAAAGCAAATCATGCCATATCCTGGGAACTCCAACATCTTAAATCAGAGTACAACTTCACAGACAAGGCTGGGACCTGGAGAAACATTCAATCCAACATTTCCAAAAGGCTCCTTGTGCCTTTAAAACCACGTTCATGGGGCTTTGCAGAGGTTTTGTATTTCCACCCCCTCTCCTCATCCTCTCATAAAAATAGGTTTGTCCTCAATTATCTGATGCCAAGCCCATGCAGGACAGGAGTATTTTAACCTGCAGTGCTTGAACTCTTCACTGACAACAAAATGAAAAAATACCTCCAGGCATTTGAGAGAGCAAATCTGAAAGGAACTGCCCCTAAACCTGGCAGTTCCACCTTCTCCAGCCAAAGAAAGGTGTACAAAAGGGCAGGACAAAGGGGGGAAAAACCAACTTTTCTCCCTGATAAACACATTTGGAACCATTCCTAGAGCAATTCACTGCAGTGGAAGCAGCAATATGCACATGAGGCATTGCTAACCCAGATCCTTCTGCTTTTGCATATGCTAAACACATGCAAAACAGAAATGCTTCATTTCACCCTTTAAAAACCAATATTTAAATATCAGAAAGAGAAAGGCTGGTGCAAGCTAAAAATATATATCACCAGTGCAGTCACATCATTTTTGATTTGTTTCAATGGAAAGAGGGAATGAGCACCAAGCACAGCATTGCCCAGGGGTGCTGGACTCACCATCCTGGAAGGGTTCAACAACCATGGAGGTGGAATTTGAGGATATGGTTAATGGGGAATCATGGCTGGAATTTGCCAAAATTCCTTAATTCTCTCTTAAACTTTTGTGAACCTGCCAAAGTTCCTTAATTCAATTTTACCAGTAACTTTTTGTGTACCTGTGACCCTGCCAAAATTCCTTAATTCTCTGTATTTTACCACTTTTTGTGTACCTGTGACCCTGCCAAAGTTCCTTAATTCTATTTTACCAGCAATTTTTTGTGTACCTGTGACCTGCCAAAGTTCCTTAATTCTCTCTATTTTACCAGTAATTTTTTGCGTACCTGTGACCCTGCCAAAGTTCCTTAATTCTATTTTACCAGTAATTTTTTGTATACCTGTGACCCCTTGAGAACATCTGGCTGGCATTTCACCTTACACCAAACCTCAGTTTAACCCTTGAATTGAAATATTCCAAGGTGATACATCCAACCTTCACAAACCCCACGATTCCCTGCTCATCCAGCACGGCTCCCTTACCTTGCACAAGCCAAGGCAACCAGGGCAGCAGCGGCATTTTCCTTCTGCTTGTAGGGGATGTGCTGGCCGGAGGGCGCCGCGTCCTCCAGCCAGGAGCAGAGCAGAGCTTCGATGCCATTGAGGCAATCGGCCGGTTCCTTGGTCAGGCTCAGGGGCTGGCAGTCCCGAAGGCAATTCAGCAGCACCTCAGCCGTGATGTTACACAGAGCAGGATCCGTCCTGCTCTGCGATTGAATCAGCGGGAACACCAGCAGCAGCCCCATGCGGGAGGTGAAGGGAGCCTGCTCGGGCTGCTGTAACAAACCCTGGCGTTTGAGCAGCGCCAGCGTCTCCTCGTCGCCGGAGCTGTCGCGGTCGTGCTGCTCCTCCAGGGCCAGCTGGCGCTGAGCGTTCCAGAGGCCGCGCAGGGCATTGAGCCGGTACTCCAGCAGCCGCGCGTACGCGTTGCTCTGGTTGCCGCACACTGAGCGCAAGCGCTCCGCCAGCTCCGTCGGGTTCTTGGTCTCGAAGGTCAGGATCTAGGAAGGGGAAAGTGGGTGTTCAGAGAGGTGTTTTTTTTGTTTTTTTTTTTTAAAGAGGGAAAGGAGTTCTATATGGTTGTGGTGGGGGGGTTTTAGATTGGTTGTTGGTTGGAGCAGATGGAGGGATATTATTTTTAATTTCTGGGAAGGGGTAAAGCTAGACTCGGGGCAAAGAACAGGGGAGTGGGGTTGTGTCCATCTGGGGCCATAAACTCAAAAACAGGAACCTTTATGCATGGATGGTAGCAAAGGAGTGGGACAGCTGCCCAGGGAGGCTGTAGAGTCTCCATCCCAGGACGTGTTCCTTTGTCACCTGCTCTAGTGTGGATACAACTCCTCCAAAACCATCTTCCCCTTGTCCCTGGAACTTACTATAATAGATAAGGTCTCCTAGATACCAAGGCCGAGCTAAATTCCTTAAGAATTTGGTCACTTTTCTAACACCTTGGAAGATAATTGGTCAGAAATCAGTTTGTGTAATTGGTCAGTTCACCTTTAGAACTTTTGACTTAGATTGGATGCTGTTCTTTGTGTAAA
This sequence comes from Sialia sialis, assembly GCA_009812075.1. Lineage (NCBI taxonomy): Eukaryota > Metazoa > Chordata > Aves > Passeriformes > Turdidae > Sialia > Sialia sialis. The sequence goes on along the minus strand of VRYO01002095.1, from coordinate 2,969,281 downwards.
CTTTTATTGGCTGTAGTTTGAATCCTCCTTAAAGCTACAAATATAACTGTCTTCCCTTTGTCTCTGAGGATCCCTGCTTGACTCCCTTTGCATGAAATAAAGATTCTTGTGGAATGCATGAGGTAAGGCCTCAGGTCTTTCTCTGCTGGCTGAATGTGAGCTGCTGAGAGTTAGCTGATTGATATTAGCGCTCTCAAGTCCTGGTGGAACACCCATCAGAGACAAAAAGCAAGTTCACACTGCAGGTTTGGACTGGAGCATCTCCAGATGCTCCCAACTGTGGGATTCTGTGAGCCTGCTATTGCTGAGTCAGCATCCTCACCAAACCCACGTTTGGGGGTTGCTGGCAGGGGATTTTTAAGCTTTCAATCAACAACAACAACACAGATTGTAAAGAAAAATACACACTTGGAAAATAAACATTCCCCTCCTCTGGAGCTTTGTTCTGTAATCGAGGCAATTTTGCTAACAACTTCAAAAGAACTGAGAGGTTGGAGGGTCCCAGGGGTTTAGAGCCCTTCTATGAAAACTAAATGGTCACTAACGTTGTGTAATAAGAACATGCTTGTTCTAGTTTTGGAGCTCTTCAAATAAACAAACAAACAAACCAACCAGTTCTCTCCAATTCACCAAGAGTTCTGTTACACTCTTTCCCTCCCCTGCTTTTTTCCCTTTCTTAAATTTTATCATCTTGCAGCTTTCTCAAAATACTTCAAGTTGCTGCTGTAGTTAAAAACCCTGAAAGTCTCCTCCTCATCACTTCAGACAGAAGAAAGAGGCTTTCTTGGCATTTCTAAATAAAACTAGATACCAAGTTGGAACAACAGAAAACAAAGCATGACACAAAAATGTATTTATGGCTTATTAGTCCAGCCTGGGACTGGAAAATTCAGAGTTTTCAGTAATTTGCAGACAACTTTCCTTCCAGCAAACAGCAACAGTGGAGATGAGCAAAGTGACTTCAGCTGAAGGAAAGCCATAAGGCAAGCATTTTGTGATACCCTGGATCCAGTGTCCAAAGGGATTTGGTGTCCAAAGGGCTTCTGGCCACAGCCCAAAGTTCCTCATCCACCCTCAACCACAACCCTTGGCTCATCTTTATGCTGTAAAACTGCCCCTCCATCATTTAATAAATCAAATCAACGTGGGAAGGGGAACACGAGAGACAGAGCTGCCATGGGGAATGGCAGCCAGGGCTGTTTGTTTTGAGGGGTTTTTTAATTTCAGGCAGCACTCAGAGATCAGGAAAGAAATGTTTCTGGCTAATTGCAGACTCCTGAACAGCTTGTTAAAATGCTGCAGGACAAATCACATCTGCCAGTGCCACACAGCCCCTGACTGAAGGCAAGGAGACAGCTCTGCAGTTGGACATTCCCCAGCAGAGCCAGGAAAAGTTCAAAGGAATTCACGCTGTAGTTACACTTGAATGGGTGTTGTATTGAGCTCCTTATACCCAATAAACCTCCTTTAATTAATTTCTCCAAGAGATTATGAATATTAATTGCTAAACCACGTATTATACATTTAAAATAACCACCTCCTGTTGTGTGTTCTGCTGCCTCAAAAATAAGTTTGTTTCCTGTTCTAGATGGAATCACTTTCTACAATAGCTGGCTTTTGATTTTCTTGAACTAAACTGGATGGATTTTCCACTAAGTGACGACAAGCTGCAGAAATGGAGGAAAAAGAGAATTAATGTTTGCATTTTCAGATTTAAATGCTGAAGAAAACAGGTCTGTGGTCTTTGGTAATAACAAAGATACCACCACAAAAGACAAGCTGTGATGTACTTGGTGTTGCACATCCTGCTCCCCAAATCCCACAGTTTAACAGGAAAATTTATTTATGATTTTTTTGCCTTTGATATGGCTCTACAGCTCTGAGTCTGTCTTGTAGCAATCAGGACGAGTCAGTGTCAAATATGTGCAGTTTTGCTGATGAAAAGCCTTTTCCTGCTGAAGTTTTCGTTTCTGCCTCATCTCACAGTTCCCAATTTGCTTTAAAAGTGTGCATTCGTCTGTCTGGGATTGCTAAGAGTGTTTCTCTTCAGCCTTTCATAAGGGAAATGAGCACTAATTTGGGTAAATGATACAGGAAGTACATCAGCTTCAACAGATTTACAAGATCATTCCAAAATGGGACTTGGAGACTTTTGATAGCGCAGTTTACATCATCTGATTTTCACACACAGCTTATGAAAAAAAAAAATAAATTTAATTACTCAACACCATCTGAGGGTCTAACAGGCATTTTTACTTCCAGAAAGTAAGAGGATATTAGAAGAGAGGTGTGAGGTCATCAGCCACACAGGCCACTTCAGGAAATTAAATTAAAGGCTCTTTTCCTCAAAAGCCTTTTTACTAGAGGTCAGTACCCAGAGCTACTCCAGAAAGGAGTTTTAAGACCAAACATCCTGGGAGCTTCCAGGGTTCAGACACATCCCAGGGAACTGCTCTGGCTCTCCCTGGGGTCAGCCCAGCAGTGACAGAGCTGCTCGTGGTTCCTGCCACATCCATCAGCGCTTCCCTCTGGAGACATTCAATAATCCCACCCAGGAATCCAGCCCTTGCCAGGGTTCTCGTGTCTCCAGGCAAAGCTTGTCATCTTCCAACTATCTGAAGTCAAAAGAAGTTAAAATGAAATGCAAGAAAACCCCCATCATGTTCTTTCACAAATTCTGATACAGACAACACAACTAGCAGTGTTTATAAAAGGTAAAATTCCCTTTTCTGCTGCCTCAGGATTTGCTTCAGCTCTGATTTGGGACTCATTTCCAGCAGCCTTCTGGAAATTTCCTTGTGCAACACTCAGGGAGGTGTCAGGCACAAACCCAGCCCCACACAAACCTCACCTGAGCCATCCCTGACCCATCCCTTCCCAGCTCTGACACTCCTGACTAACAAGGCTTGAACAGAATCTGAGAGGATGAAGAGGATGTAACAAAACACACAGAACAAGTTACCCAAGTAGCTACTTACATAGAACTAAAAACTGTGTTATTCAATAGCTTAACTGGCACTACTTCAATTTTACAGTATCTTATCTTTACACATTATTTCCTTGTTTGAGCTTTTAAATCAATTCCAGTCAATATTTTAATTAGAAAATGGCAGAGCCAAAGTTCAATCACTCTAATTGGTCTTTGACATCTTCACCATCCAGAAGCACAAAAGGAATTTGATTTTAGATGAACTATGGGGAGGTGTCATCTTTCCCACTGTATCCAATATCTGTCCTTTTGCATCCTTCTACATGACCTTACCCAGCTAATTCTTCCCACAAAACAGAATTTTTGCCAAATCTGCTCCAAAAAGGAGTGCCTGACATTCCCTATTTTTCAGGACATGTTTCTCTGCTGGTAGTAAACACCACACCAAGTACAATTAGCACACACTAATATACATGAAGAGTTTTAGCCTGAGGTTTTATGACCCTATTAAGTAAATTTAAATGTGAGCTGTCACTAAAAGGCAATTTTTCCTCTGGCTACAACTCCTGGCCCTTGTTCTCTCCCTGGTGCTGGCACTGCTGCCTGTAGGGGGTGAGCATTTTAATTTTACTACACAGGAAACTGAGAAGCAGTAAAGTTGTCACAAAGAGGGGGTTTTATCCTAAAATCCTCTAAATCTCCTCAATAACATTTAATTCTTCCTCTCCGGAGTTCAACTGGCTGAAGCTCACACGTGAAGATGAAGATGGTGGAACATTCTGCAGGATCAATTACATCCCTAACACCCCTCTGAGTATAAAACACACATTCCCATCTCACAGGAGGTACAAACCAGACAGGAAACAGAAACAACCTCCAAACTGTAAAACATCTTTAAAAGCAGCATGGAAAAATGTGATTCTATTACTTTGACCAGCCCATGACACGTGTAAGGTCATTTCTCTTGAACACTTGTTCACTCTGCTCTTTTGCCTCTAGAAACACCAATAAAACAATGTAAAAATCCTCAATTACACAAAGTATGGATTATTGTGTACAAGAAAAAGCACAAGTGACAGTTTTAAAGGTTCCCTGAAGATTGAAATACACAACTGTGTCCCTGCTCCTCATGTCCCACTCAGCTGGGCACAGCTGGGCATTTTCTGGGACATCCTGGTGCAAAACCCACCTGAATTTCCTCTAAAACATTTCCTAACCCCTCCCTAAGGCCTTTTCCTTGCTACACCACGTGCCAAATATATAAATATGTGTGAACATTTCCTCCCCGATGTTTTAGCAGCTGCTGCACTTTACAACATGCTTTAATGTTGCAGTTAAAAACTACAAATCTCGAGGTTGTTCCCATTTTTTCTGCTCCAAGAAATTTTAACGTTATTCTCTTGTCCAAAGCCTCTGCTGAGTCCTGTGTGGAGCAGGTTTTTAACTACTCAGCTAAAAGCAGAAGCTATTTTCTTTTGTGAAAGCATTGGAAGTCTCATTGCTCAGATATAAGCACTGCTATCTACTATGATTTTATCCCAAATGATTTTTGTAACTATAAAAAATTATGAAATAACCTTCGTATCTGAGATGAATTACAGAGAACAAGCAAGCAGGAAATAAATAAAATGTTATAAAGTGTTATTTATTTTATTTGTTCATTAAATAGTTCTTTGGTTCTTACTCAAGTAGGAGGTGAAAATGGCTGCAAAAGGTAAAGAAAAATCTTTGTAATTTAAACATCTGAAAGTGCAGCTCACTGAATTCATCAGCTGCAATAGGTAACAAGATCTATATTTGGGAAACAGATTTGCAAAATCATCCTGGAGAAGTTTCCTAATGTTTCTCTACAAGGTTACCTGAAACACAATTTCAAAAATCCCAAGTTAGAGGCACAGTGGTCCATACTATGGAAGTTTTATAAATCCCAAGTGCTGGCAGAGGAACCCTGGAGCCCTGGAAGGGGAGGCACAGGCAGGATGAAATAATAAAATTCCAAGCCTGCCACATGGCAGGATCAGCAGTTTCCAAGTCACAGGTCACAACCCCAGCAAGGGTCACCCACTTAGGAAGGAGTCAATTGGTGGTGGTGGCATTAGGGACCCTGAGCAAGACAGAGGTGACGCTTGTAGATGGCAATAAGGTCACAGGCAGAAAGGTTTGGGAAGCACTGACCCAGATAATTGCAGGGAGCTGCTTTCTCCTTCAGCAATCAGGGAAAAGTGACAAAATGTTTTCCCTGGACCAGCAGGAAAATGGGTGAAAACTTCTGAGTTTAGCAGAAAGCTTCCAGTCTAAATCATTTTGTGGCAAACAGGACTGGCACATGCTGAGAAAACAACACTGAACTTCACCTCAACCTGTCTGTGGAGGGGGCAGGAGGAAAGGCCACTCCTTTGTCCTTATTTATTTCATTTTTATTATTTGTTTCACCTTCCACTTGATTAAAGTTAACTATTATCAGTGGCACCTGACTCTGTCCTACAGAACAGAGCTGGACAAGAGTCCAAACATCAGATGAGGACAGACATGACCCCACAGCTAAAAGCAGAGAAGGTTCCCTGCCCGTGGCAGGAGGATTTTTAAAGGATGATCTTTCAGGTCTCTTCCAGCCCAAGCCATTCTGGGGCTCTGTGGTGGCTCTGCAGATCAAATCTCCCTGCTTTGAGGGACCTCTTCTTCAGACAAATCCTGCTCCTGGGGTTCCAGACTCCTTGCCTGGGAAGATTCTGGAAGTGCTGCAATTCCCTTAGGGGCACATCAAGGGACAGCCACTGCATGTCCCTCCTGGACACTCCTCTGTCACTTATTGTTGTCTCCAAGAAGAAGACTTTGCTCTTTCCAAGATTTCTCTGTGTGAAAGGTTTTAAAATGAAAGTCCAAAGGTTTCTGGAATCACTGACTAATCTCCTGACTAGACAATTTTAGTGGCAAACTCACACCAGGGGCAGCTGCTTCATGCTTTTCATTACAAAATTCTGTAATTTTTTTTTTAAGCCCAGATTTTTTTGTAAATATGCTGAAACAATTTAAGAAATTGGCACACATCACAGAGCAAAAACCTCCACACCCTTTAGAACTCCTAGAACAAGCTGCAAGAGAAGATTAAGGCTCTTGTAACATACCACTAAAATATAAATGTATAAATACCAGTGTGTACAAATATACAAAAAGATAAAATCAAAGCTGCATGGGAGTCAAAATTACAAAATAATAAGTTTTCATAAGCCTTTCTTGGCACAACACCAGCGCTGTAACATTTTTTCCTCTGCTTTTCTTTTTATAAATAGACAGAACCTTTGAACAGAAGGACAAAGGAAACACATCCAAACACACTGACATTAGTCACCAACACACTCTTGAAAGGGATCTTTAAGCAAAACAGACCAGAATGATACTTCTCCACCCCAAAAAAATCCATTAAAGTATTAAACATGATACATTTTTAATTAAGCACTTCAGCTCAGAAATTCAGCCAGCCCTCTGACCACCACTGATGAAGCACAAGGAGTGAATTAAAGAAGTTTCCTAATCAAAGCAGCAGCTGCAGCATCTCCTACCCTTGGCCAATAGCACATCCCAAGAGATTTCTGTTTGGACCATTTTCAAAGATATTTATTACACTGCAAGTAGGAGTAGAGAGAGTGTAAATGAGCTCTTGTGTAGCAGTCGATGGCGTGGCCACACTTCAATCAGATGTGTGCACCTATTTCCACAAAATGGCTCCTCAAAGCCATTCCATGTCACCCAAGTAGCCCTTAGTTAAATAAAATCAGCTTTAAAAAAGGGCAGATAAAATACAAGCTAAATATTTAATATTTGCACCATGTGAAATTGCATTTTTTAAAACCCTTCCCTCTCAATACCAAACTCTAAACGCATCTGAAAAACAAATTGATCACTTGTGATCATCAATTCTATCAGTGAATGGAAATAAAAGGCTTTAATAAGCTGTGACTTCAGAATAAAGAGCAAAGAAAGTTAAAATCAGTACTCATCAAAAATCAGCACCACAGCAAAAAGTCGCATTTAATTATTTATTAAAAAGTTTTGCACTGCAAACACAAACAACAGGAAAAGAATCTCTGGAGCAGGAAAAATGATGTGAATCAGTGGCACTGGATTGCTGCAAGACTCGTTCTAATAAATGTCATAAAGCACAAGACACAGGAGCACCAATTCCATTCCTATCTCTCCCAAACAACTGGAGTTTTAGAACATTCCTAACGTTAATAAAAAATTCTCCTGAGCTGAAGTGTTCTTCATGTGAAGCTGTGTGTCAAGTTTCAGGCTGGAACACACTCCTGGCCTGGCTGGCAAGATCTTAAAATAAGGTCTTGTTTGTTTTTTAAAGGATATCCTCCTTTCTTATGGTGTAACATTAAAAATGCTGTGGGAGAACATTATTTTTCTAGCACAGCTTTTAAACTCAATGCTGCTTCTAGAACTATGCCATGGAACCAAAATATTTTCTTGCATCCAAGCTGCACTGAATGCCAGAGCAACTCTGATCACAAGGGAGAATCATTCCATGTTTATATACACACAGAGATAAATCAGCCACCTTAAAAATCTCCCTTTTCCTGTTCATGTGATATTTGCCAACATCCATTTCATGGCAGCAGCTGATTTTCCCATGCCATTCCCCAGTGTCCCAACACACAGCACACAAAACGCACGCTCTGCAGAAAATATCCTTCCTTAGATAAGATTGGGGAAGTTTTCCCCAAAGCTCATAAAGATTCCACGTCACTCGATGAACAATGATGCTGTCAGGACTGGGTTCTTCTCAGCAACACCCCAGACAGCAGCTCAAGCCTCACTAAAAGGGGTTTTTCAGTCTAAAATGCCTGGGAGCAAACAGAGCCCAGAGATAAAGCTCGGGCTGGACCTTCCCCTGTCAGCTCCGGTGACAAAGCCCCTGTGTCATTGCGAGCCACACTGCTGGGGAGGAGGGTGGGGTGAAAGAGGAGAAGGGAGGCACACAGTGGGGGAGAAAATTAAAAAAAAATGCAGCCTACAAAATAGATGCAACCTATAATCCGTGACATTCAGTCCTTCAGCGGCTCCTCCTAAGATAAAACAGCTGCACCGCCCGCCTGCTGCACAGCCAAGAGCACAGGCAGCTCTGGGAAGGTAAAAAGCTAGGATGAAAATCTGGGCTGCCCTCCTGGCTCCTTAAAAACGATCACTGGCAACAGCTGAATAAAACACCCGGGCACCCTTGAGCATGAATTACAAACCGTCTGAAAGTAACAGCAAGAAGACACAAATCCTTCCATAAAAATAAACGGGCCAAAGGCCACGCTGAAATCTGCGAGCACGGCTCTGATTTCCAAACCTTATGGATTCAAAACAAGGAGGACGCACCAATAGTTCACCCTCCATTTACATCAGCATCTCACCATCCTCCTGCCCAGCTCCACTTTCATTATTATCTGAAATAAATTAGATTGACTCAAGACAAGCAGAACGCCTCGACACCGGCTGGCTCCGGACTCCAGATCCCTCAGCCGGCATCCGCATCCAGCATCCTCCATCCCAGGCCCCCCATCCTCCCCTAGTCATCCTCCCTGCTCCCCCATCTCCCATCCCCCGTCCTCCTCGCCTCAGGCCTCCGCTGCCACCGTGCCCCTCTCCCGAGGGCATCCTCCCCCTCAGTCCCTGGCCCTGCCCCGTCCGTCCCCTCAGCTCGGGGGGCCGCCTCACCTCCAGCTCGGTGTCACCAGGCTCGGCCACCCCAATGATCTCGCTGGGCAGCTCGGCCAGGTCGGTGACCCGGATCAGCCCGTCGTGCAGGAAGATGGTCTCCTCCTTCACCGACAGCCACTGCGCCGAGTCGGTGGCCGCGGCCGCCGAAGCGGCCGCCGGGGACCCCATGGCGCGGAGGGCGGGGGGGCTCCGCAGGGCTGAGGCGAGGCGGGTCCCGCTACCCGCCCATGGCGGGGGCAGGGCGGGGGCAGGCGCGTCCCCAGCGGCCTGAGCGCCGGACAGCCGGGGCGCGGCGGGCAGCAGCGAGGAGCGGCGCGTTGCCACCGCGGCGGCGGCGCTCCGGGGAGCTCCGGGAGCCGCCGTGCCCGCCCGCAGCCCCGCGTCCCGCGTCCGCCTCACACACACCGCTGACAGCGCGACGCCATGTTGGGGGCTGAGGCGGGCCCGACATGCACCGCGCGAGGAACAATACAGCCGGCCCCCTCCCAGCCCGTGGGGCTCCTCCCCACGCGCCCCGCGGCCACGCGCCCAGCGCCGGGATCCGCCTCCAGCGCCGGAGCTCCGCGCCCGGGCCGCTCCCGTTGCTCCGCCCGCACCGGCGGCGCTGCCGGCAACGCCTCATCCGCACGGCGTATGGCTCTGTTCGGTGCTTCACGGCACCAGGCACAGAGCCTCGTCCGTAGCGCGTGTGGGTCTGCTCAGTGCTTCACCCCGCAGCGGGCACAGCGCCTTGTCCGCACCGCGGGGAGTGTAGCAACCGCACCGGGCACAGCGCCTCACCCGCACCGGGAGCGCTCCCTTCAGAGCTTCACCCCGCTCATATCGCACCTCCGCGCCTCACCCGCGCCAGGGAGAGCGGATCGTCCGCATAGCGAGGAGCGCATAGACCGCCTTGGGTGCGCTCCCCTCAGCGCCTCACGCCCATCTTGGGGAGCCCGGGTGCGCTCCCCCCAGCCCCTCAAGGCCTCACCCCACTCCCCTGGCACTGCCCCGGTGTCTCACCCACATGCAATGGTCACTCCATCAGCCCCTCACCACCCGCCACCCTTTGTCCGGACTGAGAGCTGCTCCCTCAGTGCTGTTTTCCTCTCAGCCCTCTTGGTCTGACTTTCTGGGCCTCTCTGAAACTCCCCATTTCCCTCCAGGATTGATCCCTCTTGGTCCCTCACGTTCCCCTCATGGTTGTTTCTCCTCTGCTCACCTCTATTTTGTCTGTCCCCTCACAGAATGTTTTTCCTTTCTCCTTTCCCCTAGTCACTGTCTTGCAGGAATCCTGTCCCCTCTTAAGGAGCTTTTCTCAAAGGACTCATGAAGTATGTCCCTCAAAATCTGTACCTCTGGATTTATGGATTCCAGAGGGTGTCAAGCAAAAATGGTTGCAATACCTCGATATGTGTGCGAAAAAGGGGATCCAAAGGAAAACTGATTCTTCTTTCTCAGCCTAATTTGACCCTCAGTTCCCTCAGACCTGAGCCCATTCAGAGGCACAAAGTGTCACAGGCAGCTGTACCTGGATGTTCAGCAAAGGACGTGCTGCTGAGACAAATCATGTTAATGAGAGAGATGTGGTGATAAATGTTAAATAGTTTTAGTGGATAATTGCTGTGGGGATTCCCATTGCAAGTGTCTGCTTTTCATGGAACAGTGACTGTGCACAACTGAGCAGAAATAGAGCTCTGTGCATTTATTTACCTGTTTGATCAGATTAAATTATTTAACATTATAACAAATGTACTGTGCTATTGCAGGAAAAACTTTTTAAGAGCTGGAATAAAACGAGATCTACCACCAGTGCTTTATATCCTATTAAATCTGGTCGGGAAGAAGCATTTTTTTCCATATAGAGGATGACTACTCAACACAGGACCCACGCAAAGCCCTTTTGCAGCCCTGATTCAGCAGTGTGAGCACTCACACCATTGTGCAGCTTGTTTTTGAGGCCAGTTCAATTGACACAGGGTTCAGGTGAGTTCAAACAAGCAGCAATTTAGAGATGTGTGCGATAGCTCTGTGCACTGTTTGGTAGGACATCCCTGCTGTTCATGTGCTGGAGAGCAGAGGAGTCTCCAGGCTTGGTTTTATTCTAGAAATAGATATTATTTGTCTCCGTGCTGCAGTAATTTTTGAACAGGGAGAGTGTGCAGAGCTGCTATCAAAAGTTTTTATGAGGGAGAAGCTTCATGGGCATCTGTTATTTTTGGTCAAGACGTGACAGAGAGAACAAGGGCTGCAGATGGACCCTGATCCATGAGAGCCCTGCGAGCACCCAGAGAGAGGGAATGCTGAGATTGGGAGATTTTTCTGGCAGATGGGACATGGCAGGGGAGATAAGCCAGGCTCCTTGGAGCAAGGGAAAAACTCCTGGGGTTGGATTAGTTAGTCACAACATTTCACGAGGAGACAGCCCTGGGTGTTATTGTTTTGTTCCCAGAGTGGGAGTTTCACTCTGTTTTCATTCATCCACACGTGAGAGAGGAACAGAGGGAGAGAAACACAAAGCGTGTGTGCAATTTTAGTGGGAGTACCATTCCACCAAAAAAGCATTCCAGCTTTAGATCTTGTGGTAGTACCATGGTGCTAATCGAGTCTGTTCCACAGAATGAGCACAAACAGCAGAGCTGGGAGTCAGATGGGATTTCCCTTCCCAAGGAAGGTGAAGGATGTACAAGGGGTTTGGATGTACCTGTTCTCCACAGGGATAATTCACAGGCTGGGTAATCCAAGCTTTGTCTGCAGCTCTCCTGTGCTCTTTCCAAGGCCTCCTGCACTGCTTTATCCCCGAGGAATGTGGCTGCCACAGCAGCTCCCAGATGGAGAATCCATGTTTGAGATGGCTGTGGATCCAACCCACTGCCTCGGGATGCAAGCCAAGGCCTTTCACTGCATCAGGAGCTGACTCAGAGCCAGGAGAGGAGAGTGAAGCTCTGGAAGCTTCCACAGCAGGTGAGGCACTGAGTGAGGTGTGTGGCCACATCATTCCCTGGCAGGGGCTGTGCTTTGTCCCTTGTCTGGTGACAATTTCTCCCACAGAATCCTGATCCATGTGGGTTTTTGTGGGAAGCAACCTGAGCTGCCCTAGTTAAAACAAACCCTTGGCTCTGACCTGCACATGGTGCAGATGTTTTGGAAGTCTTCCTTTCAGCCACATCTGTGTGAAGACTTCCCAAGCTGAACAGGAGGGATATTCACCATTTTATAGTTATTGATTTGCTTATTTGGAGTTCTTCTGAATTCTATTGACTTGACAATTCAAAGTTAAAATGCAGTTACTGAATGAAAGCAATGGAATAAAACTGAGAAATGTACCCTGTCCTGTCTCAGTGCAGGTAAATAAAATAATTACTGGTAAATGCAATTTCCTAAATTATTTGAATTGCCTGCCATTCAGGAATTAAGAGTTTGTTGTACAATCTATAAACCTACATAGCATGGAATGCTGATGTTTCCTACATGGAATTTTCAGTACTGGATGCAGCAAACTCCATGCAGTTTGCCTGGCATCTGCTGCAGAAGATGTTGTGTAATGAAATTTAAAAAAAAAAAAATCATATTTGTGTTCTGCCTGTCACCAGCAAATGTCAGCCACTGCAGCTTCAATGTGCAGTCAGAGGGGTACAGCAGCAACTACAAAGAAGTCTTGGACTACTTTATAGGAAGACTTAAAAAATAGACCAGGACAACTTTGTGACACAGATCATCAAGCTGGAGGAGTTCAACTTGTAAATAGGCTCCTACAGAAAACCAGTCTTTTGCTTCCATTATTTTGCATTTTTTCCATTCTTTTGGAGCAGGTGTTGAATGTTCTTGGAGCTGCTGTGGTTGCCTCTGCCTCTGGTAGCAGGATTTTAGGATCAGCTCCTTCCTGTGCAGGTCTCCTGTGTCCTTGTGCTTGTCTGGACATCACAGATACTGAGATTTAGCAGAAGGTGCTCGTGGTCTTTGGGCAAAAAATTCACTCCTGAAAGCTGCAAATGGAAATTCTCTATTTTTACTTGAAAATTTGCCTATTATGTAATGGGATTAAAAGCAACATTGTCTCACCCTTCAGTTTAATTTTACATTAACAGCTATTATGTGTGGAGAGAGCTTTCTTCATCCCGAGGCTTTGCTGTGCATCTTTCTGTTCATTTAGAAATGACACTTTCAGTGACCATTGTAGCACTAAGAAATGTGTGAAAAAGAAAAACAAGTTGCTATTTTTATGTGGTCTGCACTAACCAGATTTGCAGACCCTGAATCCTGGCTCCTCTGCCTGGTACTTGTTATTTAGGGAGCCCAAATGCCATCATTAATAAGGCCACTACTCAAAAAATACTGGCATTTCTTGGCACATTATCTGGGATTTAAAAAAATACAGTTTCTCCAAGTAAATCTTAGAAAGGACTGAAATAGGAAAAAAAATCAGTGTTTGACAGAAGAGAAGGAAGAAACTAGACAGTGAAATAAAATAATTCCAAACCACAGAAATGCATTTTAATTGCAGAGGGAAACATTCACATTTTTCTCATTTAGAAGAGCAATAATTGCTGAAGATTGCAAGGTGGGCTTGAGGAAGAAAGAACAAATAGGTATTTTTATTAAAATGAAGAAGGGTTATAGGAAACAAGAGTATGAATCACTGCCTTGCAAACATGGTCTCGCTTAAATTGGACTGGAAACAAATGTAAATGATGGAATGACAGAATCTGGGAATCCTGGCATGGTTTGGGTGAGCAGGGACCTTAAAGCTCATCCCATTCCAGGCCCTCCATGGGCAGGGACACTTCCACCAAGCCCCATCAGCCTGGCCTTGGCACTGCTGGGGCAGCTGCTCTATTCAGTCTCCTGCACTGCTGAATTGTCTTTACCTTTAGGGAGTTTCCTAATTCACAGCTGGACCTGTGTTATTGCAATTTAACCCTTTCCAGCTGCTTTTCCAGCTGTTGCAGACACAGAGCAGTTCATTCCCTCCCTCTGCTGCTGTGTTCACCCATGAGGGCTGTGACCAGAGTTCCTCCCCAGCACCTCTGCACTAAATAATCCTCATCCTTTCAAACTTGGAAACTTGCAAGCCTGATCTTTTCTCTAGGATTTCCTGCTCCCTTGAGGTGCTGCCATCTAACCCTGCCCTCCCAAATCTCAGATTTCATTTTTTTATTTGACAAACCTTTTCTGGAAGTACCTAAATGCTGCCCATCAGTGAGGAAGAGATCCCTGAGTAGTTGTCCTGAATTTCTGAATCTCAAATGTCTCAGAAGACTCATTATTGCTATCCAAAAATAGGTAGCTTTAAATACAGCTATTCTGTGCTGTTTTAAAATCCAGCCTCTCTGAAAACTGGTGCAGTAACATGAGAGATAAATAAATGAAAAAAAGAATCTGGTACAATATTCTGCTCAATATGTTAAGTATATAAAGTGACAAGGGGGAATCTCTGGTTTCAGATTTACCCAATCTTTTACTTAAAGTTTTATTTAAAATCCTTGGAAAGAGAAAGTGTCATAAAGTGGTTTTCCCTTAGCCTATCAAGACATAATTTGAGTGTCTACATTTGTATTTTAAAAATTTTCTCTCACTTCCCAAGTGAGTTGGTTGAAATCCTAATCCTGTAATCCCAATGTTTGAGGGATTCCCTCAAATAGGGATTGGTTCAAACACAGGGGGAATTCCTGTTACTCCACCCTGAGCTGTAATGGCCAAATTCCAGAACTGCTATCCCTGGAAAAGTTCTCTCTCCCAGACAGCTTCATGCACACATTGATCAAAACTGAGATCTGGGCACAGCTTCACAGAATATTTATTAAAAATGTTCAATCCTAATCAGAATAAAAAATTAAAATGTTGACATTTGCAGTGTAACATTCCAGGGAGAAAATAAATTTTGGGACAATTTCCTTGTCCAGGGCCAGGTTGGAGCAACCTGGGGTAGTGGAAAGTGTCTCTTGGAGAGTATGAACCAACAGGACAACAAAGAAAACAAGGAAAGCAGGATTTTAAATGAAGTGGTATTTGAACTTTCATCATCTTTGTCTTTTATTGTAATCCATGAATTAACCCCAAGAGTGTGAAATCCTAATTAGCAGGTTGGCATTGCAGCATCACCAAGCTTTTTCCTGACACAGGAAGGCAGGGAGTGAATCCCTGGCCTGAGCAAATGTCAGTCTGTGCTGATTTCTCTTCAGTGGTGACAGGCATTCAAAACAAAGCTAAAACTGAAAGCCACTAATTGAGAACTGAAGCCAAGCTGTGCAGAGTGGAATAAGTGGAATGGTTTTCCTCTGGGAAAAGCAATTTTGCTCTCTGTGTGGTGCTGTCTTGCAGCTCTAAGTGCCCCCATCTCCAAAGGAACTCTTCCCATGGAGCCTTCCTCCCTCTCCTCTCTTTTTCCAGCATTTCTCTTGTTTTCTCCAGTGTCTCTTTCCTCCATTTCCAGTCAAAAATCTGCTTTTAAAAGAAGAGTAACTGTTATACAATGAAGCCCCAGTGAGTGAACAAGCTGACAGGATATAAATATGAGGGAAACGAACAGAAGATGTGTGCTGTGCTTTGGGATGCTGCTGATTTATGTGAGAGGTGCAGTCCTTTCATGCTCTCTCTGACTCACCTATTTTTCCCTATTTTCCTTCCAGCCAGATGGCACAAACCAGGGAAGGCCAAATAATTCATCATTTCACATTTAGGCTGGACTGGCCCCTGAGTGAAGCCAGGATGGTTGAAAATCTTTTCCTGTTTCTGCTTTTGTGGTGTGGGAGAGGTGAGTTGATGGGGCTGCAGTGGAATGTCCTGTGCTTGTAAAACCCTAGTCCTGACAGGGAATAGGAATTGTTTTATAAACCTTCACTTTATGCCTAACAACAGCACAGTGTTTCTTTAAAGTGAACATCACAAGCAGCCAGCAGACAGCCAGGAGGAACTAAACTTCATTTAAAATAACCCCACAAACAATCAATTAATCAAGAAGAGAACCAGAGCAGTGCTGCCAGTCACCAGCATCACCCTCTTCACAAGATGATCATTTCCCAGACAGTGACATCAGCACAGGGACCACATTTTGTGTGCTGGGCTCCATCCTCTTCTCATGCTGCTCTTGATTTGGCCTGACAAACACATCCAAAAGCCATTTTTTAGGCTTGATTACCCAGTCTGCCCAGGCTTGGGGTGGGGGCAATTGAACGACATGAGAAGTTGAAGCTCAGGGTGACAGGATGGGAAGACTGATAGAAATTCTAATGAGAATTATAAATCCCCAGGAGCAGCTGCACTGCCTGGCTCACACTGGGACACCCTTCTCAGGCACTTGTGAAATCAGCAGTTATTTCAAGGGAGCCCAAACCACACAATTTGTGCTGTTATTCGGATTATTTTAATTCTGTTTTTTATTCAAGCTGTCAGGCAGTTTGGGGATTAATGGGTTGTCTGTGTTAAAGGCACTTACAGAATGATGTGAGACATTGCCTTGATGAAGTTCTGTTTAATTACAAAGCAGGCAAGTCTTTCCTGGAGTGCTGGATTAAATAAACCACACATTTTTATGCTCAGTGCTTTGACCAAAGCCAGGATTTGAACAAAAACAACCCCAAACCCTCTCGAAGTTTCTCTTGCATCAGCAGCCTCAAAAGGCAGTTTTCCTTTTTCTCCCTCTGTGCCCCTGCTCTGGGCATGTGTTTGGCTTTTTTCTCTCCCACAAACACAAAACTCCAGGTTTCCAGTGGCCTTTTTGCACTTTGTCAGGCCCCAGGGAAGCCATGCGGACCATGGAGCTCTGCCATGTGCCTCTCCTTTGAGCAGGAGCTGCTGTGCTTTCAGTTCTCTCATTCCACAGGTTTGTTTGGTTTTTTTTGTTTTTTTTTTTTTTAGTGTATGCGTGTTTTCTTGAAGGAAGAATTCTGCTTCCCCACCAATTTCTACAAAATTCCACAAAAATTCCTTTCTGCTCAGCAGGATGCTCTCAGCAGAAATTGGAATGGTGCCATCCTTTTGAGGGTGCATCACTCTTTTTAGGGCCTGATTCTGAAAAATGCCCTTCCTCCCTTGTGAGCCAAGGATGCTTTTGCACATTTTATCTTGGGTTTTATTTCCTCTTGTCAAAATGGCCATTTTGAACAATAGGATCCCATATCCAGCACATGCTGATACTTGAAAGCCTTAATTTTAAAAACAATTACATCCTAAAGCATCTGTCAGACCAGTGGAAAACCTCTGCATCTACTTGGACTGACAAAATAGATGAAATTGCTTCTGGTTTAAACTTTCTTTTCTCCATGAGATTTAGAGCCTTGTGCTCCTTGGGGTGGTTCTCTGTGTTCCACTGGTTTGTTCCAATGGATTGCAGAAATAATTTTATTTTTGTGTGGTTTCTTGGTGCTCTCATGGCAGTTTTTGACCTGTGCTGGATGTCACGAGGCCAAAGTTCTCAGCAGATGTAAAAAATGAGAGGCTGGTTATGACCATCATTAAAAGCACCAGGAATTAATTGGGTAACTGCAAAAAACTCCCAATGGCCCCAGAATCTCTGAATCTTTGAACTCTGCTGCCCTGTACAAACAAAACTGCCTAAATTCTGCAAAAAAAAAAAAAGTCATTAAAACTGATAAATAGGACAATGAGAACATTTATTCTTTGTGCCACCTGTGCCAGTCTTTAACAGAGCATAACTTTTGTATTTTTCAGTCTGAAATGTTGATATGATCTCACAGAACAAGAGCAGATTAATGGATCAGGTCCCCTCTCAGTGTAAGCCAAGCAGAGCCTGCTTATTCTTTCATGTACTTCAGAAAGTGGACAGAAATGTTCCATTTTCTGAACTTGAAAACAGTTCTTGAGACCAGACATGAGAAAGTATTTCTGTTTCCTGCAGTATGTGAGCACAGAGCTCTCGGAAAATAAGTGACTTGCTGAGGATCACACAGAAAATCAATACTGCTGAGGAAAAAACATTGAATTTCTTTCATCTCAAGTCTTATTGTGACTACTGTGCTTCCTCTCTCCTCATCACTATTACAACTAATAAGTGTTTATGTCTGATGGAGTGTGAACCATGCTTAGGTCAGAGAAGCTGCTGCCTTGGTGTGCAATCCATCATGCAAAGTCATTTCCTCTGAGATAAACACTGAAATAATGGGGGGAAAAAAAGATAAAGTGAGCAAAAAAAGCCAGCCAGCTGACAAAAATGAGGTTCTGGACTGATATCAGGGAGAGGGTTAAGACTGCTCTGATCTAAACACCCCAAATAACAAACAAATGATTAAAAAGTGACTAAATAAAGAAAAATATCTGGTTGCTGAGTGGCATCCATGTCAAATTGCACATGCAACCATCCCAGACCCACCCTGTGCAGTGACTCAGGCACTGCCTGGCTTTGCTCAACCAGAGCCTTCCAGAACAAAACATAACACAGATTATTATGAATAAGATTCTTATAAAAATAAAGGTTTAATTGCTCTAATTGCTTAAGCAATGAATTGTCAAGTGCTCAGTGCAGACTGCAATGCAGGAGAACTGGAGAAATCCAATTAACAGGTTGGGACTTTCAGTTCCTCTTCCCAAAGCAGGACAGGAGCTCTTCCTGGTGTGTCCATAGGATTGGCATTTATTTGATTATTCTTCATTGAGCTCGTGGGGACATGCACTGTGAATTTCTTTGCAACAGTTCTGAGCTCTGAGGAGAAGGAGGGCAGGGATCAGAGGGAAATTTGCTGCCTCTCCTTCATGACAAAGTACATCCTACAGCCCAGGTGAACTGAGCAGCCAGTCCCTGCACATCTGGGAATTTGGCAAATTTTCCTCATCACTTGGCCCAAAATCTGTGGGAGTCCCATAAAAGCACCTTCGCTCTCCAGTGAAGTTAAACCCACAGCTGAAATACCACTGCGCTCTACAATACTGGCTCTTTGTCTTGCAGCTCAGCCTCAGTTTCTCCTGAGGATCCTGGTCCCAGAAGGATTCTCACTCCAGAGGCAAAGGCCTGCCTGCTGTGGCAGCTGGACAGAGCCTCCCAGAGCTGGAACTGCAGCCACCAGGTCACTGCACAGCTGACAGGTAAAAATAGGTGCCTGCAGATAACAAGACATCACATCTTATTATCAATTCCCTGGGAAAGCCAACATCCCTCTCTCTTTCCTCTCCAAAGGATGCTTTATTATAATTACATATCACTTTATTAGGCAGCTGAAGCAAAGAGCACATTTGATGCTAATGAAGTGCTGCTGTGGTTGAGGCTGCCACTATTTTTGGAGCTGCACATCTCCAGCACTTTTCATTGGGTGATGGAGGCTTTGGATGTCTCTGGCTTCTTCTGTGGGGGCTGCCCAGGAAAAAGCAGTGACTCAGCGAGCCCAGCTGCAGAATGTTCACATGCTGGGAATGGGAAATGCTGGGGACAGCCAGAACACACACAAAGGCTCTTTATGTGCTGCAAGTTGTGCTCAGGTAGGGCCCAGCATTATCTGGATTTTAAAAAATCCCTCTGTGCTGGTCACCTGCACAGGCCTCGTTTTTCCTGTTTTCCATCCCTCACTCTGCAGCTTTTCAGAAAGGAGGCAGATTTCACAGAACTCAGGGGAAATATTTGGGAGGTTGGAGACAGACACATCACAGCTGATCACTGGCTGCCTCTCCTTATGGAATGTGAGGGTTTTGCCATCTCCATTTCCTGCAGTAAAGCCTGAGGAGCTGCTCAGCCTCGGCAAGGCAGGATTTGGTGTTCCCATTTCCCATTTCCCACATGCAAGGTGTGACACTGGCATCCAGCTGGGCCAGTGACTCAGCTCAGGGACTGACAGGAGCAGATTCCTCCCTTCCTCCCTCCCCACCTTGCAGGGTGTGTTGCTGTCACCACCTCCTGACACAGGTGACAGGAACAGGACAATGGCAGCATGTGAGGTCACTGCTCCAGACCAGTACTGTTGATAAGCAGTTCCCATTTCCAAGTCACTTCCTGACAGCACACTGGCAAACAAGGCCAGTGGTTCCAGGTGCCTCCTGATCCACAAAGCAGGAATGTGTCAGAGCAAGGAATTGCAGAGAGCACCCTTGGATCGCCACATCCCGCTGCTTTTGGGGCTATTTTGTTACTGCAACTTCCCCACTCCTAGAGGGAAAGGAATGACTGGAGCATTAATGTCCTGAAGTTTTCCCTCAAGAGCACAAATGTGTGATTGAATTTAGGGCTGCAGACAACACCATGTGCTCATAAAAACTCTTCTGATTCTCCTTGCTGGATGGGGATTTCCCTTTAGAGTGTTCCACACGCAAGTTTTAATTTAAGTGAACTTTCTAAGCATATTTGATGAAGATTTTTCTTAGACCTACCTTAGGACTAGCAGGGAGATGCGTACAACCCTTCTGTATCTTTTTAAGCTGATTTATGTCAACAGGCCATTCCCAGAACTGCAGGAAAAACTCCCTTTAAAACCTCTGACTAATCCCATTATCCAGCAAACTACACACAGGAGAAGATGTAACCAGTGCTAAGCAAAACTCCGATGGCAGGGAAAATAAAGAACACAGGGCAGAGCACAGCACAGAGCAAGAGACACCTCCCAGCCACCCAGGAATTCTGCAGGGACACAGCCAGCTCACTGCCTCCCTCTGCTGAGCCTCACTGACACTTCAGAGAATTCCAGCCTGGCTTGGCTTGGAAGGGACCTTACAGCTCATCCTGTTCCAACTCCTGCCACTTCCACCATGCCAGGCACTGTCCAAGCTGGCCTTGGACACTTCCGGGGTCCAGGAGCAGCCACAGCTTCTCTGCGGTCTCACCACTCTCACAGGGAACAATTCCTTCCCAGTATCCCATCCATCCCTGCCTCTGGCAGTGGGAAGCCATTCCCTGTGTCCTGTCACACCAGGCCTTGTCCCAAGAGCCTTTCCAGCTCTCCTGGAGCCTCTTTGGACACTGCAAATGGTTTTATGGTCTCCCTGGAGCTTTCCCTTCTCCAGGCTGACACCCCCAGCTCTCCCAGCCTGGTAATTACCAACAGGAGGATGGTGGGAGTGCCCAGTGCTTTCACTTGCAGCCACTCTAGCACCCACCAGCACCACACTGCAGCCCCTTGGTGCAAACCAGGCACTCCACAGGTGTCCAAGCTCTTTCACTGCCTCTGGAGCTCTCCAAACCAAATTCCTCTTCCCCACTGAGCACACCTCCCACCCCAGGGAGGGCTGTGTTGTTCTCTTTCCTATCCCATTTCCATGGAGCCTGGATGAATTTGATGAAATCTCTTATTTCTCATCAAGTCTAACCCTGTTGGCTACCTCAGCTCAGAATGACTGGGCAGACAGATGGTGCAGTTACATAAACCTGGATTCCTGCAGAAGTCTGGCTAAGGAAGAGCTCCAGAGTGCCAGACTTGATGAACTGTACATGCCTGGTTTGTGTAACAGCATTGATTTCTGCTGAGTTCAACACAGCACTGAGTTCCTCACTCACTTTCAGACACTTTTATCCTACAAAACTGTGGAGTAGTCCCAGCATTTCCACTTCAAAATCAAAGCATAGCTCCTGAAATACCTCTAAAAAGTTATTTATTTGCTGAGGTTCAGCACAGAAGTATTTTATCCTGCACTGTGTTGGCCTCGAAGAAAAATCTGTTCAGGATTCTTTCCCAGTTCATTCAGAGTTAAGAAAGCTGAATTCCTGTTAAATAGTTCAAGAAATCCAACAACCACCACAAAACCAGAACAAGCAAAACTCCACCCCAAGCTTTGCAAATTCTGATCACTACCTACAGTTCCACCCACAGCAACAAGCACTGCAAGGGCTGTGCAACACCTGCTGTTACACACTGCAATCAACACACCACAAACCCTTGCTTTTTTTGTTTGTTTTTTTTCTTGGAGTTTAATGTGGTGTTTCCAGAAGGCTCAGAACACCAATTTGTGAGGATAAACTCCATTTGAGAGAGAGAATGTGGAGCGCAGGTAGCCCCTGAGCTGAGGCACTTTCTTGATCTGTGCCAGGATCTGGGAATCCACGGCCTTCTGGTCTGCCTTGCGCTGCTCCGTCAGCTCGTACTTCTGCAAAGCACAAAGAGCAACACCCAAATGAATCCTGGCAGCAGTGCAGAATCATCGAGAGAGGAGAAAATTCAGGGCAAATCCTGAGTTTGGGGTTGTTAAGAAATCTTTCTCCCATCTGTTCTTAAGTATGGGAAGGTGGCAGAGCACTGAAGCACTCCTTGGAGCCAACTCAGTGAAATAATTTCTTGGTCAATAAAGACATTTAATAGGAATAATAACTCCTTCTCCTCTGAGAAAAATCCCCAAATTTAAGAAGGGAGTTACCTCATTTTGATGACATCACCTCCCTTTATTAATGACCACTAAAAATCCACCTGCTTTTTTCCTGCTAACTCCCCCTTTCCAGCCTGGCCTGGAGCATTGAGAAGGAAGAAACCACCCTGTCCCTTACCTCTTTCTCAGTGTCAAAGATCTCTCCTTCCTGGTGCTTGGGCTTCCTCAGCCTCTTCTTCTTGAAGTAGGAATCAGTGAGATGTTTGGGAATTTTCACCCCAGTGAGATCGACCTTAGTGGATGTGGCGATAACGAATTTCTGGTGGGCCCTGCGCAGAGGGACACGGTTGACAGCCAGGGGGCCTGAAGGCAGAGAAGAAAATAGAGGACAAAGTCAGCTTTTCTACTGAAAAACACTGCCCTGAAGCGGAATTTCTGTAGTCTATGTGATGACCAGTTCTTTCAGAGCTGCCTACAGCTAAAATCTCAAAAGCTTCTAGAAACAGAAAAATCTCCTTCCCGAGCTCTTCCAGGTAGATACTGAAGCTTAATTATCTCTCCTCCACCTCCTTGCAAAGTCACAAATGACAGAATCATTAAGGTTAGAAAAGATCTCCAAGATCATCAAGTCCAACTTTTGACTGACCAGCACACTGACAACTAGAGCAGATCACTGAGTGCCACATTCACTTGTTCCTTGGACATCTCCAGGGGTGATGACTCCATCACAAAATGTGATTCCCCACTGATGTTCCAAACCAAACACGTGCAGATCTCTTATGCTATTGACCTGAGACAAACGTGAACTTAAAAAACCCTAAGAACCCTCCTAAAACAAAAATACTGTTTAAATAAAAATTTTTACCTGTAACAAGCAGAAGGCCAGTATCAAGCTGCTTCAGGAACACAACACGCTGCAAAGAAATGAGATGGGACATCAGTGCTCTGGTCCCAGTGCTCCCACTCCAGCCAAACTGGGGCTGTGCCTTTGGGACTGTACAAGCACTGCCAGTGCTCCAGCTGTGGAGTTGTGCCACCTTGTGATCCAAGCTCCAGCACTTCCAGTGCCTCCTCTCCAACGGAGTGTGACTCTCCACAAGCTTTATCTCTCAAAGCCAAATTACTCCAGTTTTACTCTTCCCCCGTCCTACGGGATTGCAACAGCCATCCCAGCACCCAAATCCTTTGTGTGAGTTACAGGCTGGAATTGGATGAACACCTCAAGGACCCCATGGTCAGAACCACCCCCCTGCTGTGTTTTGTTCCTTCTGGTCAAGGTTTCCTTCTCTGAAAGCATTCTTTATGGAATCACGGACACAAAGGCAGAGAATTCTAGAAAATAAAGGATGCCAGTTGTGTTGGTGACCACTCCGAGGATGGAGAGCCCAATATAACAATGCAGTGCTACCCTGATGATTAGATGAAGAATGAAACTCTAATTTTTCCTTTACAGTAACTGCTGTAGGAGAAAGTTTTGTCTTTGCAGAAAGAGCAATACTGCTTGCATTTTGTCCAAGCAACTGGCTGAGCTTGTTTCACTTCCAGCTCTGCTCAGAACAAACTTAATCTAACAAACATTTCACCTCTGCCTCCCTGGACAAGGAAAACACCTGGATTTCCACCCAGTGGCCCAGGAGGGTGAGATGGGACCAGCTGGGCAGTGCAGGGTGCCCGTGGCAGGAGCTGTGCCCACCTTGCCGCGGTGCCGGCCGGTGAGCAGGATCAGCACCGTGCCGGGGGTGATGGAGGCGCGCAGGCGCCGCTTGTGCTCGCAGAACGGCTTCTTGCCGTGGCTCAGCAGCTTCCTGGGAACGTCCTCCGTGGGGTAGTACCTGGGCTGGAACAGAGCACAAGCACCTTCTGCCACTGTCTCACACCTGGGTGTCACTGCACAGCAGCTCCTCAAAAAGCTTCTCTCCGTTTCCATGCAGTGTAAACTTGTTTTTTTTCTCTGGTGGGTGTTTTACCAGGACCTGAGAGCACTAATATCAATCAGCTAACTCTCAGCAGCTCACATTCAGCCAGCAGAGGAAGACCTGAGGCCTTACTTGATGCGTTCCACAAGAATCTTTATTTCATGCAAAGGGAGTCAAGCAGGGATTCCCTCAGAGAAAAAGGGAAGACAGCTATATTTACAGCTTTAAGGGGGATTCAAACTACAATCAATAAAAGTTTACACAAAGGAGAGCATCCAATCTAAAGGTGAACTGACCAATTACACAAACTAATTTCTAACCAATTATCTTCCAAGATGTTAGGAAAGTGACCAAATTCTTAAGGAATTTAACTCAGCCTTGGTATCTAGGAGACCTTATCTGTTATATAAGTTCCAGGGCCAGGGGAAGATGTCTGTGTAAGAATTGTACCATCCACACTACTGTTCAGCTTTCTGAAGGATTTCTGCTGCAGACAGTGCTCGGGAACACAGCGAATGTTTTTGTATTTGTGTATACTTCCACCTCAGCACAGCAACACACAGGACAGAGAATTCCCAGCTAAATTCCCCCCATCTCCCCAGAGCGCTGGGTCTGCACTCAAAGAAAGCACAGCTGAGTCCCTGCATCACCCCAGGCTCATCACCCTGCACCAAACCACGAGCATCCCGGTGCTTTTCCATACCATTTTCCGGATTTTAACCACCCGGCTGCCTCCATTCTTGTCTCCACCCACTGGCTTAGTGATGGTGGCACGGGGCATTTCCTTCTTCTTCTTCTCTATCTGTGTGCAAAGAACATGGAAAACTCAGTTTCAAACCAAAGGCACCATGACAAACGTGATTACTCCCGCAGTGCTCCCCACGCTACCTTTGTCTCCGGGGCCGTGTACTTGCGCTTGTACAGGGCTTTCCTGGCGTACATGGCAGAGCGGGAATACCTGCCGATGCCGCGGGCCAGGACTGGGTTACGGCTGGCATGGTACTTCTTCACCCTGCTCTTCTTGTCCCCTGCTGCTTTCTTGCTCGGCTTCTGCTCCGCCGGCTTCTTTCCCCCTGCCTTCTTCTTGGCCGGCTTCTTCTCAGCTGCCTTCTTCTCCGGCGCCTTCTCACCCGCCATCTGCGATCGCACACAGCAGGGTTTAGAGCTCGTTACACAGCAGACAAAATAAAATAATCCAAACCATCCTTCACACCTTTCTAGTAGCTGTCAGCCACCTCCTCCAGCCGTAGCTGACCAAGCCCTGCTCCCTGAGCGCATCAACATGGCTTAAAATGCTCCTGCACGCTGGCTACAACAGCTCCAGCGCACATCCAACGCTCCTCGGTGCGAATCCCGAGGACACGCGAACACATCCCGAGCCTGCAGCCGGGAACTGCCGGGTCCTGTCCCAGCGGCCTCCCCCGTCCAGCCCCAGCTCAGCTCCCGGGACGCGGCCTCCGCATCCCGCCGCGGCCTGGCCCGCTCCGCCCGGCGACACTCCCGCTCCTCCCCATCCGCGCGCCCACGCGGGCCCCGCGCCGCTCCCCGAGGCTGCCGGGCCGCGCCTATAACCGTGGCGGGGCCAGTGGCGGGCGGATGGCGGCGGATGGAGAGTGAGGGGCCCGGCGCTGATCGCGACAGCTCCGCCATCCTCACCTTCCGGGGGAGCAAAAGGGACTCACATCCGGGTGCGCGGGCTAAGGACAGCGCGGCGTGTGACGTCAGCGCGCCGCGCGAGGGAGCGCGGGACTCGTAGTCCGCGAGTGTCCCCGCAGTCCGGGACACCCCCGGGTCACCAGCGAGGGGGACACCAGACCCCGCGCCCGCTCCGGGGGCTGCGAGACCCCCGGCCCGGAGAGCGGCCCCGCCGCGCCGCCACCGCGTAACCCGCGTCCGCTCGGGGCTCGGCCAGCTCCGCGCCCTGCCCCGTGCGCGGGCGAGGCTGCGGTGTCACCGCGCTCCGGTGCCGGGGGTCCCGCGGCCCCCCGAGCGGAGCGGTGGCGCGGGGCGGGGCGCGGCGCGGGGCGATGACGGCGCGGGCGGTGACGCGGGGCGGGCCGCGCCGCGCTCGCGGGCCCGAGGCCGCCGTTGTTCGCGCTCCCCGCAGCGCCCGAAGGCCGCGGCCCCGCCGGGACCCCCATGTGAGCGGCGGGCGGCGCGGGGGGGCCGGCGCACCGCGACCCGCGGGGGCCACGGGGAAAGATGACATCGCGGAGGTGAGGCGGGAGCGGCGGCCGCGCCGGCGGGGAGGGCGGCGGGCAGGGGCCGCTGCTGCCCGGGACTGCGGGGACGGGCGGGACCCCCGGGAGCCGCCCGTTCCCGGGGGGATGTCCCTGCTCCCGGGGCCCGCTCCCGTCTGTTCCCGGGGGTGTTCCCCTCCTGCAGCCCCCGCCCCGCTCGTTCCCGGGGGATGTCCCCGCTCCCCAATCCCGCTCCCAGCGGAACCTCCCGGGGCTGGAGGGGTCGGGTGGCTTCGAGTCTCTCCGAGTCCCGTCGGTGGCCGGAGCTGCCCCGGTGTCCCCGCTTTGGAGCGGTTCAAGGGAGTGTCCCCATGGAGCGCCGGAGCCGGGGGATGAATTGTTCGTGTGTGGGACCTGCTCCCTACCGAGGGTTCATGTTCCATCGAGGGCCAGCACCGCTGATTTACCCACCCTAAAACACGAGCCGGTGCAAAACGAGTGTTGCTGAGCTCCCCACTCCTGCCTTCTTAATCAATTATCAGCGTTCAGTCTCATTTCAAACCCCTGTGGCACTGTTAGGGCACGACGACGAACAGCCAGCCCCATTCCTTTGTTGTAGATTCTCACTGTCCTTCATGTCTTTTAATGTTTGTATGGTACCCGGTGTTCTTTTGGGCGCAGAGATGTGGGTGAATGTTTGGCTTCAGAGGAATTATTTTCATAGAAAAGAGCATTTATCCTTTTTAACAGGATAAACGTCTGGGATTTATGGAATCCCAGAATGGTTTGGGTTGGAAGGGACCATAAAATTCATTCCATTCCATCCCCTGCCATGGGCAGGGACACCTTCCATTATCCCAGCTTGCTCCAAGTCCTGTCTAACCTGGCCTTGGACACTTCCAGTCACAATTTCAATTCACCTCTATAAGTAATTCTTATTAAACTATAATTTCTCCAAGGGTAAGTTGTCCTCTCTCCTCCTCAAGACGGTGAATCTTGATGAGTTTGTTTTAATCCATGGCCATTTACAATAGGATTTGGGATTTTTTGAACTGCATGGATTTTTTTTAGTCGATGTTACATTTTCTGGATGTCCCTGCTCACCCTGGGAACAAGACTACAAGTTACCTTTTAGCAACACTGTGAACTTCCTCCTTGCCAGGAATAATTCAGTTCCTCTGCACAGAGCCCTAAATTGTAACTTGTGAGGGAGTCTGAAAAAAGCTGGGAAATATCAACTGATGAGCCTATAAATAGGAGTAATTAAAGTACCCGTCAGCACATCCCCAGTGCTGTGGTTGTGACAGCTGAGACAGAACTGATTTCATCTCTCCTTTGCTCTTGCAAAAGGTGATTAAAAAACCCAATCACTGCATGGAAAATTGTATTGATTTATTTCTTTTTGTCTGGTGAGAGAGAAATGTGCTGGCAGCGTGTGACTTAGGGAGCACAGATCCTGCTGGTATTTGCTGGACCATGATAACAAAAAGGGATAATTGTGTGAAGGATGGATTTTCCACCATGATTTTTTTTTTTTTTTTTTTCAGAAAATTCCTTGCTTTGCTGATACCCCCTTGGTTTTATAAGTGAGCCTGCTATTTCACTGTTACTTTCTTACCAACATTTTTACTAAGCTGGCCAGGGGCATGGTGTATTCCAAGCCCTTGGGAGGGATGGTGAGGAGCCAGTTTGGCCAGAGCGTGGGTTTGGGTGACTTCTGTGATTGTATTTACTGCCCTTGGCTGGGGCAGCTCTGCACCTGCTCCCACGGAGATGGGGAGGGAAAGCAGGATAAAAAGCCCAAAATGCATTCCATCCCTATAAAAGGAAGCGTGTAGAGCAGGTCCTGGGGTGTCACTGGCGAGCTCCGGCCCTGTGCTGTCCCCTCCCCGTTTGGAAGGGCTGCAGCCCCAAGGTTGGGAGCACTTCAAGGAGGATCCTGGCGGCCGGAACCGCTGGCAGGGATCATGACACCCCCATTCTGCTATTTGGGGTGGCTGACAAATGCAGCTTCCTACTCAAAGCCAAAAATACGGAGCGGAGGGAGCAGCAGGACGAGGTGCCAGCAGAGCCAGACTTCCTTAAAGTGCAAGAAACCCTCCCAGGTGCAGCTTGGCTTTGCTGCTTTTGGCATCTTTGTGTGGATGTGGGGGAGAGATTTTGGGGTTTGGGGCGTGGATTGTGTGTTTAACTTCTCCTGGTTAAATATTTGTAGTCACCTCTGTAGATAAATTATTATTTTTCCTTTATTCATGTGCAGCTACTTCCTTAAGGTTCAGGGTGGGGTGAGGAAGATAGTCCATTGGTTAAAGTTTATGGAATGGCAATAAAATAAATCTGGAGAACCAATCCCAATAATTACTCCTCTCTCTGTTTAGACATTTTTTGCTATAAACTCCAAAACTTGCCAAGGTTTCTCTTAAATCCTGTGCATATTTAAAAAGCTTTGCAAATTGTTCAAATTATTACTGCACTTTTTTTTATTCCCTTTTTCTCCTAATGGCAGTAAAATTTTGGGAGTAGAAATATGATAAATATATGATCACCTTCTCCAGGCAACCTTTGGTGGGCTGAAATGTGTTATTTAATATTCAGGTACTGATGCTTGTGCAGATTCTTTTGTGAAAACTTTCCTTGACCCTTGAACAATCATTAGATAAATGGCACAGTATTAATTAATTCATTCCCATTTGCTATGATAATTTGGAAGTATTTTTGAGTGTTTTTTTCCATTCATAAACAAATTTCCATTTGTGCATAAATTTGATATTTTCAGCATTGCTCTTTGGTGAAAATGGGGACTATTCACTAGATTTTCATGGTGCAAGCGGAATCTTATTAACTAGGAAAAAAAAAGATTCACAAGAAGATTCACACAGCTTACTTCTGAAATGGATCCTAATTCCCATTTGAATGATTTGCTAGAGATTTGGGTTTTCTAGAATCCTGAAACTCCAGAACATTTCTGAGGAGAATGGTCTGGAGAAGGCTTTGGTGGGAATATTGGCAACTTTTCAGTAGAGAAGGAATTGCTGCAACAATTGAAATTATAACCCTAAATTTAGACTTGTGCTCTCATATTTTGCTGATTTAGCAATTCAGCCTGAAATGCTGACTGGATCAGGAAGGATCAGGAATGCTGTTCAATTTTTCTGGATGTAACATTCCCCTCTCTCTGTGATGAGCCTGACTGTGGAGATTTTTGGATATATTTTTCTCTACTTTGGGAAAACCCTGAGGTGAACAAAGAGGAGCAGGCTGAGTTCTTTCAGCACACACAAGAACGAGGATTTAACTCTGAAAATTTAATTGCTGAGTGCAGAGGTGACAGAGCTGAGCTTGGGGGTGCTCTGATAGTTCATTTTTAGAATTTGCCTTCAAAAATCCTCACCAATCCTGTCGTGCAGGGCTGCAATAAAAAGGGGTAAATTCCAGATAGGAGCAGAGGCAGCGGTGACACCGAGTGGCTCCAAATAAGTCTCCAAAGTCAATGCCAGAGGTGGGGACATGGAGCTTTGGCCACAGCCCAGCCCCAGCTCTGCTGGGCTCTGGGATAGTCATTGAGGGCACTTTGTGGGTGGTGAGGATCAATAGGAGATTCCTCTGTGGTTGTATTTAAGCGAGACAGACCCGACCCCAGCTCCACATTCCTGGGAGGAAGAGCAGTGGGGTGTCCGTGCAGGGAGTTCCTTCCTGACCCCCTCAGCTGTGCCCTAAATCATGAGGTTTTGTTCAGTTTTTAACCTTCAGAATGTTGTCGAGTGTCACTTTGGATGTTTTTGTTTTTATTTTTAGGTATTTTTCCTGTTTGTCTTTCAGTTTCTTTGTGTGCTGTGTTTTGCTGGAGTAAGGAAATGCCACTTCTGGTCTGTGTTTGTGTTGTGTACCTTTGATATCATTTTAATCCAGACAGTCACAGTGGGGATAAGTGTAATTCTTGGGCATACAAAAAAATTCAATATATAAAGTTGCAATATGAAGCTAATAATGAACAGAAATTTTATTAATTTAGGTGCAAAACTCAGTTTGGAAGCTTTGTGTGAGCTAACTCTGAAAACCTGCTGTTTATTTATCAACATTCTGTATTTTTAACCTCTTGTAGATGGTTTCATCCAAACATCACTGGGGTGGAGGCAGAAAACCTGCTGTTAACCAGAGGAGTCGATGGCAGCTTCCTGGCACGGCCCAGCAAAAGTAACCCAGGAGACTTCACACTCTCTGTGAGGTGAGCTTGCATCTTCCCAGTCCAGCTTGGCAATGATCTGAATTTGCTGCTGTCCTGTGGGGAAGGAGCTGTGGATGAACTCCTTGACAGAGGTGAAAGGATGCTCACATCACTTTTTAGTGTTGTTCACTTTCCCCTCTTTTTTTTCTCCCATTTTCCCTGAAGAGCTTCTCAAACACTCTCACCCAGCTCTAGGTTGGAGGGGAATGAATTCTGATTTTACAGCAGGATGAAAACGTTCAGGGGAAGCAGAAACAGCTTGATAATAACATTGCTTTTATCCCTTTACAAATCCATTTGATAACCAGCTGGAAGGAGCAGAGGTGTTGGGAATTAGTGATCCAGCAGGAAATCCAGACTCTCCTCACACAGGAAAAGTCAGCAAGTTTTTAAGGGCATCTGTGGCTTTTTCAGCTTCCAAAATAGGCCTTCTGTGACAGTTGTCCCCTGACACCGCGTGGTAGGGATGGGGAAAAGACAGCAAGAGGAAGTAGATAAAGGAAAAGGGAAAAGTGGGATTGGTGATAAGAGCTGTGCTGCTTGGATACTTGTGAGATAAGGGGCCTTGTGGCACAGGAGGGGATTCCTGCTGGGAGCTGCTCTTCCTTAATGTTAGAGGCTGTGGCAGCAGGCAGAGGCAAATATTTCCTGAGGGAGAGAGCTTGGGAGCTGCTGGGAATTCTGGAGAAAGGAGCAAACCAGCTCTGCTGGGTCTCTCCAGAATGTTGAACTCCTCTCACCTCCACCCTTGTGCTTGTGTGTGGGGTTTGCTGTGGGGCTGAGGGGTTTCTGGTGGCAATCATGAACTTGCAGGGTTTACTCTGCCTTCAAGGACCCCTCCAGCACAGAATTGCTTTCCTGTTCTCCCTGCCTGGTGGGCAGAGAAGCAGAGTAATATATTTTGAATATGGATTTCTCCACCTCAGGCATCACCAGATATAAAAGTGATTGGCTCATCAGCTGACTTGGGAAGGGTTTTTTTTTGTCCCCTCTTTTCAAATCTTAGACGAACTGGAGCTGTCACCCACATCAAGATCCAGAACACAGGTGACTACTATGACCTCTATGGGGGAGAGAAGTTTGCCACCCTGGCTGAGCTGGTCCAGTATTACATGGAGCACCATGGGCAGCTCAAGGAGAAGAATGGAGATGTCATAGAGCTGAAATATCCCCTCAACTGTGCTGACCCCACGTCTGAAAGGTCAGAGAAGCGGTGGAACCTCAATAAAGAAATGTTGTGTTTATCCCTCTTGTCACTCAGCCTCCATCTGGGAAAAGGGTGGCCACAGCCTTGGATTAGTTTCAGGGAGATTCCTTGTAAAATAGATGAATAAATGTGGTTAAAGGTGAAGCAATGCAAGCCTCGGAACCTGTTCCCTTCAGCATTCTTCCTTGGATGGGACAGGACTGAAAAACAGAGCTTAATTCCCTTTATTTTTACTGGGAGAATGTTTAATTGGACAAGTTCTCCTGGTGCTGTTGTTGCTGCAAGGAATTCCCAGGGATATTTCTGGGCATTACTTTTTGTGCTTTTCCTAGAAAGTGAAAGCTGTACAAACTCTCAGATTCTTCAGACTCCTGTTTTGAGGAGCGTGGTTAATAAGGAAAATTTGAAACTCTGGGTTTGAGGAAATGTCAGGGGTTAGAATTAAACCAGCAGATGCCTGTGTATTCCTAGAAGTGAAAAAATGAGGAAAAATATTAAAAAATATTCTCACTCCTCACAATGCTTTAACAGAGGTGAGGAGGATGGGTGATTTTTGCCCCTGTTTCCTGAAGAATTGAGACTGCTGCGGTTATCCTCTCCAGTTCCTAGTGGGATAGAAGAGTGAGGTCTCAAAAACATGAAATTTCCACAAGTTTATCAGGAAGGTTTCATGAAGGAAATTAAAGAAGAATAAATGCCTTGACTGAGAGGAAGGTTGGCAGGTGTTTATTGGAATCCATTGGGGTTGTTGGGAAGGATCCAAATCAAAGCTTCACTGGAAGCTTGTAGGAAACTCCATGGAAGTGCTTTGAAGTATTTCTGTCCTCCCTGATGTGCACCTGGACATTTCCAAGGCTTATTTTATTTATTATTTTTACCACCTGAGGTTTTCCCTAGACCTGGCCATTTTTGCTGAGTGAACAGAAGGATTGAATTTCAGAATAAACATCTGGATTGAGCTGGAATGCTGAGCTAATGTCTCCCTCTGTGTCACTTCATTTCCAGGTGGTTTCATGGGCATCTCTCTGGGAGAGAAGCTGAGAAACTCTTGACAGAGAAAGGGAAACATGGGAGTTTCCTGGTGAGGGAGAGCCAGAGCCACCCTGGGGACTTTGTCCTGTCTGTGAGGACAGGGGACGACAAAGGAGAGAGCAACGATGGCAAATCCAAAGTGACACACGTCATGATCCACTGCCAGGTAGGAAAAGCAGGGCATCCATGGGCCCAGGAGCTCTGGATAAATAAATCCCCTTTTTCCCTGGCTTTGCTGCAGGTCATCCCTTTGGTCAAAATCACCCTTTTGATGGCATCAAAAGTGCAGAATTTGCTGGGCTGACTGGCTCCTGACAGGGCCTTGTGGCTCAGATCACACTTTGCTGTGTGAATCACACAGCTCAAATCACAATCTGCTGTGCTCAGGGATGGATCCTGTCAGAGTAGGAGTGATGGAACAAATGGAGATCCATCCACAGGTGTCTCTCTCCTGTCAGTTCAGGCAGTTACACCTGATGGATGATCAACAGCCTGTGGAAATGAGTGTTCGCTCCAAGCAATGCCCTGAAATCTAAATTTCTGTTTAGTATAAGGTAGTTCTTCACTGAAATATTATTAAACTACAGTTTTGATATTTAATCTCCATGGGTTGCTATTTAAAAAAATAATAATAGATTTTTAAAATTGGATTTTTGTTATTCTCTTTTACCTCTGTTGTGCCCAAAGACAGTGCAATGACTAAATTGTATAAAAACACCTAAAGTGCAGTAACAGGAGTAGTTTGGTGGTAGAAATGACCCACCAGGACTGTAAATGCTGAATTTCTAGAATATGTTTATTTTTTCAAGAAAAACTCTCTGATTTGCAGTCAGCACTTTTGTCTTTAAGGAAAAGAATTTGACATTGCTTCCTTAAAATGAAGAAGGTGCCAGGCAGCTCCAACCTTTCAGGACCCAATCATACACTTAGTTTTGGAAATCAATTCAAATCCCTAATCCCTGGATTCTCATCCTGCAGCTCCAGAGCTGCCTGAACCCTGGTTCAGAGGGAATCAACTCTCTAAAAAAGCAGATAAACTGATTTTCAATGAGATGGCAAAGAAGGGGATGTCCTGCAGTATTTCTGTTTATTAAAGTCCTATCCTTTAGCAGAAGGATTTCAGTTTTCTGATTTTTAGTCTCCTGCACAGAATTTTAGAGGTTATTTCTGATGCAAAGCAGAGCCTGGAGGTGCTGTGGTACATTTATTTTGAGGAGATTTGTCTTTGCAGGATCTCAAATACGATGTTGGTGGAGGGGAGAAGTTTGACTCTCTGACAGATCTGGTGGAACATTACAAGAAGAACCCCATGGTGGAAACTTTGGGCACTGTGTTGCAACTCAAACAGGTGAGAAGGAAAGCTCAGCCCTGAGCTTTGCCACCTCCAGGATTTGTTGGAACACAGCTTTTCCTTATGTTCTGCAAGACTTTTATCTTTTCTGAGGCAAAAAATAAACTTCATGAAATGGGTGACAAAATAATTTAATTTGGAACAATTTTTGTTAGGCTTGTGAAGGGATAGAGTGTTGTCTCTGATGTGCAGAATTTCCTGGTGTAATCCTGGGCTGTGCATTTCTCACCCAGAAATGAGACAATTTAATGGATTAAATGAAAACTGAGAGACTTTAAAAACAACTCTTCACTGTCCCCTTCCTCATTGCCTGAATTTCAAAATCCTGGCATCCAAAAAGATGCCTGGATCCTAAAATTCCCATTAAAACCTCCTTACCTTTATGGATTTGTGTTGGAATTGTCTTTCCATGATTATTTGCTAACTGTGCTGCTGGGGTTTGTCTCAGCCCCTGAACACCACCAGGATCAATGCAGCCGAGATCGAGAGCCGGGTGAGGGAGCTCAGCAAACTGGCAGAGACCACAGATAAAGTCAAGCAGGGCTTCTGGGAAGAGTTTGAGGTAATTCTCACATTCCAAATAATGTTTCCCCCACTGTTATTTCCCCCCGTTATTTCTCCCAGTTATTTCCTGTTTTTTCCCCCCTCCCCAGTTTTTTTTCCCCAGTTTTTTTTGCCCCCAGTTTTTCTTGCCCCCATTTTTTCCCCAATTTTTCCCCCAGTTTTTTTTTCAGTTTCTTTTTTCCGCTCCCAGTTTCTTTTTTCCCGCCCCAGTTTCCCCTCTCCAGTGTTTTTTTTTTTCACCAGTTTGTTTTCCCCCCAGTATTCAGTCTCACCCTGCTAAAGTCACATTGGGTTCTGCCTTCCTGGTGTTTCCTCCTCTCCATCACCTCAAATCTTGGTTTTGCTCCCATCTTCAGGGCTTTGCCAGCTCCACTCTTGTGGTTTGAATTATTTGCCCTTTTTTTTCCTGGTTCTCAGAGTGCTTTTTATCCACAATCCCTCCTGGATGAGCTCCCCGCCATGAGGGAGCCTCAGGGGTTTGCCCCACCAGGATAATCCTTCAAATTCTTCTGCTGATTGGGAAGTTGGGAACCATTTCTTGAGGGAAACTTCCATTTCTCAGTCCATCCATTGCCACTGTCCTTGTGTCTTTTTGATACTCATTTTTGGGGATCTTAAAGTTGCTGTGAAGTGGTAGAAAGCTCTGGGATGAAGCAACGTGGATTACATGCATTCCTTGGACTTGTGGAGATTTATTTTTGGTTTGATTTGGTGTTCCATTTCTCTCTGCAGACAAAATTCCAATTTTCTTCCAGAAAGTGTGTGTAGGGACAGGACAGGGGGAATGGCTTCAAACTAGAAGAGGATTAAGTGGGGTATTGAGAAGAATTTGGAAGAAACTCTTCCCAGAGAAGCTGTGGGTGCCCTGGAAGTGTTCAAGATTGGCTGGGGCTTGGAGCAACCTGGGATAGTGAAATGATTTGGGTTGTGAGGGACCTCAAATCCCATCCCATCCCACCCCATGGGCAGGGACATTTCCCACTGTCCCAGGCTGCTCCAAACCCCATCCAGCCTCTCCTGGAAAACTCCAGGCTGGAATTTTGGACTGGTTTGTACTTCACACACACACGACCACCGATTGAGTCTGGAATTCCACCAGCAGATGGCAACAGCAAACTGGGAAGTGCTCAGTGATGGGTTTGCAAAGTTCATCCTCGGAGAAACAGAAATTAGCTAAATGTGCTGTCCAGTGCTCTGATTATTGCCAGGAGAAGGAAAGTTAATCCATGACCAGTGAAGGGATTAGCACAGAGGTATGGGAGGGGGGTATCAGATGGTGAGGTGATGGCTTTGGGAAATGATGAAATGAGGATTAAGCTTTCTCCTTTCTCTTTCCAGAGGGAGGGGACAGTCCCTGATGCAGGGCTGCTGAATGGGCAGAATTCCATCTGGAGAGGGAGGGAAGTCAGCAGAGGTCCTGTGTGTGGGAAGGGATCATTGGTTTGGCAAAATAGAACTGAGCTATTAATTCACAGTTCTTCCATGACCTCTGGTGCACATTGAAGAAATTTTTCTTGGAGTGGATTTCTCAGTGAGGTTTAGAAGCAAAGTGTTTTCCTTACAGAATGAAAAATCTACCAGGAAAAATAAATCAATGAAGGATTTTTACTTCACTTCTCTTTCCCCTTTGCTGCTGTCAGTGAGGCCAGCATTTTTAACATTTTTTTTTTGGGAATGAAGCCCTCTCTTAGCAGTTTTAGCTTTTCCATTGCCCTCAGGGAAGCTCCAGCTGTCCCCCATGGTGGCAGGAGCGGGGAACACACTCCAGGTTGTCCATGCATCCCTGGCTGTGCTGTTCAGGAGCTGCCAGCCCAGATAGTGAATTTAAATTACTTGTCTCCAGGCAGGAATGAACCTCTTGTCCCAGGAAGCATCAGACAGGAATGTTGGCAGTCCTTGTAATGTTTTTTTCCTTGTGAAAAATGGTTATTTCTGAGCTTAGTGCTGGGATGTTGTAGTGAAGTCGAAGAGGATATTCCAGAATTTATGGTTGTGTTGTTCCAGCTCTGAATGGGCTTGTTGGGAATCACTTCTGCTCGTGGATCTCTCCTCAGGGATGCTCCAAGCAATAATAATTAACTCTAGGAAGGAAGATATGGTTTCCACAAATTTAATTGCTTCAGTTCTTTAGCTCGCTGGGAAAGTTTAGCTCTGGAATTCCACAGGCAGTGCTTTGTGGGAGGGATGTTTTCTGTTTTGTCACAAGCTTGAAACTTTGCATATCTTGAATTTCTTTTGCTTAGGATGAGCCTAATTATCCAAGGTCATTAAGTGAGGGAGTATCAGACTGAGACAGGAGTGACCAAATGTGCCAGCTAAATAAAAACAAGAGTCTGGAGGGTGGAATGATGAGGGGAGCAGCTTCCAGAGCCTGAGTGTTCCTTTTAGTGAGGCCAGAACTGCTTTGGGGGATGAAAACTTGGAGCAGAGCTTTGGGGTCCTGGTGCCTCCAGCTCCAGGGAGATTTGGGAGAGGGGAGATTTTCCCCCCAAATGGAACAGCATGGCTGTGAAAATATTGAATTGCTGCCATCCCTGGGAGTTTGTGTTCCAGAAATCCCCGCTCTGGGTCGTTCCTTCAGTGGGATAATTTTTGATAACCCATTTATCCTCACCTAATGCCCCTCTCCTCCCTTTTCTCTGGGAGAAGGGCTTGCTGTGAGGATGGGTTCCTGCTTTTTCTGAGCCCCCCTGTGTGTGCTTTCCCCTCAGACCTTGCAGCAGCAGGAGTGCAAACTCCTCTACAGCCGTAAGGAAGGGCAGCGCCAGGAAAACAAGAACAAAAATAGATACAAAAACATTTTACCCTGTAAGTATCGACCCTTCCTTGCCATTTAACTCTGCTCTGCTTTATTTGCCTCATTAATACATGGTTAATTAAGCACCACTGGGATTTGGCTCCTCTTTAATGATAATTTCCCCTCTTATCAGGATTATCCTGTGATTCCCAATTTGGGTTCACACATTTGCACTTTGGAGATATTTGTAATGTTGTTTTTTATCTTCAGCTTTCATTTAAAAGCCTCACATCCCTCAACTGTTACTCCACAGGCTGGAATGCTTAAATTTAAGAGGATTAATTTGAGGGACAGAACTGCAACTTGCAAATCCCAAGGCTTTTCCTTGACTTAGTGTTGAGTGTGTTCCTGAATTCCTTTGGACACTTTTTGGCCCAGCTGGTCTCAGCCACTTGTTTAAAGGAAGCAAAAGAGGCAATTTGGAATATTTCAATCACTAATTCACTAAATTTGATAATTAATCAATAGCTGCTGTGTGTGTACTTGACATCCGTGTGTTTCTGCAGTTGATCACACCAGAGTTGTTCTCCACGATGGTGATCCCAATGAGCCTGTTTCAGATTATATCAATGCTAATATTATTATGGTGAGTGTATTCCCACCTCCTCTTCCCTAAATCCAAGTGAGTCCTGTCACCATTTGTTAAATTGCTGGGTTGTTTTCCTCCCCTCTAGCCTGAGTTTGAAACCAAGTGCAACAACTCAAAGCCAAAAAAAAGTTACATTGCTACCCAAGGCTGCCTGCAGAACACGGTGAATGATTTCTGGAGGATGGTGTTCCAGGAGAATTCCAGAGTTATCGTCATGACCACGAAAGAAGTGGAAAGAGGAAAGGTAAAACCAGACCCCAGCTGGCCCTGGGCAAACTCCTGACATCTGAGTACAAGTAGGAACTGAACTGACTGATAAATTGATTTATCAATTAATTTATTTATGGAATATGGTGTGGCACTGGATTCCTTGGGGCTCTGGACGGTGCTGATGTCTTTTTTATTGATGGTTGTGGGAATTAGGGATAGATTCCTGTCAATCAAGCCTCCATTTCTTAAGGTTTGCCTGCTGAAAATTTAGCTGCTGAATGTGAATCTTTCAAACTTAGGGATGGGAGATGTGGCCGAGCAGGAATTCTGAGAGCTTGAAGGCAAAAATTCCCTGCTCCTGGAGCAAAAGTCTTGCCATTTCTTTTAGCTCATTAAGCCTGTGTGGGCCTCCCTAAAAAAGCAGAAATATGGGATTTTGAAACATGGGGATACTGCTTCTGACCTGGGACCTGCTCTGCAGGATTTCATGCTCTCAAAGAGGAATTTTCCCTGCAATGGTGTATCCCAAAAATCTCCATTTACCTTTGGAGTGCAGGAGTCTTGTCTTGCTCCCTGGCCTTTGGCAAACCTGGGGATATTTCAGTTTGCTTCTGGTTTTTAATGACACAAGGCAAGAAAGAATGGGAAGAGTTGAACGCTGATATCCTGGCAACAGCCACACACAATTTCCTGGGGATTGTGTGGATTTATCTTTGGAATTTGTTGGTTCTGATCTTTTCTCTTTGATAAACCCTTTCTGTTCTCTCTCCTTTTCTTTTTAAGTTTCTCTGCTTCTTCCACACACTGTTGTCCCCCTTTTTATCTTTTTCCATATTCCCATCACCTGTGGAAAAAAATCAGATTAAAAACTGAAGTTTCTCTGTGGATGACTGATGATTGCAGGGGTTCCTCACCCCAGGAACTTTGTGTGTGTGGACTGAAGACAAAGAACAGAAGATTTTACAGGATTCTCTGCCTGAGGTGTCAAAGCTGCCACTGGTGCCATTTGTTGGAGCCATTAGACTTTATCTTGTGAATTTTTTTTCTTTTTAGTCTTTGACTTTGTCTTGTGGATCTTTTTTTTAGTCTTTGCAAACTTTTGCCACTTCATCACCCTGATAAAGGGACAGGATTTGTGTTTCCTTCTTCAGAATTCACAGAAGGAGGGAGAAGCTCCCCCTTCCCAGTGATAATCTTTGTTTTGGAAGAGGAGAAATAAATCATGGAGTTGTTTTGGCAGAGTTGACTTGAATACACCTTTCTTCCTTCAAGTTATTTATTATTTTTATAAGAACCTTCTGAATGGCCTCTCTGCAGTTTCTCCATTATTCTTCCCCAAATTTTGCTCAGCCCTTTTGCTGGAGAAAACACTTTAATTCCTCAGTGCTGCATTGCTTATTCTTCCTTTACCCTTGAATGTTTTGTAATGTTCCACTTCTTAAAGAATTGCAAATACCAGTCCTGATATCAAATCAAAGCTTTTTTATCTCAGGCCAAGATGTTTGCAGGAAGGAGAGAGCCCTTTGCAGCAGAGCTCATAGCCTGAGGAAAGGAGGAACTGTGGAACATCCCAGCCCTGCATCGAGTCCTGGCTGTGCCGCAAAGTGCAGAAGCAGCAAATCCTTAGAAATTAAACGAGTTTTGGGGTTTTGGAGGCAGTTCAGCAACCAGACTAAAGCTTATTTTAATATCATGTTGCTGTTCAGACTTGTTCTACCAACTGCTCAGAGCTCTGCATTGAAAACTGCAAGTTATTTCTGCTGGCACCCTCTAAAATCAGTGTATTTGGTTCAGTTTCAGTGCATTTGCTTCAGTTTCTCCCCTTGTGACAGGGAAAGAAGGGCAAAAATAGCAGAAAAGCATCTTGTTGCCTACGTGGGCATGTGTTCAGCCATCTTCCTCTGCCTTGGGCTGGCAGAAGAAGCTTCCCTGTGCTGTGATTTTTTCCTGAATATTCAGAATAACTACAAATAGACCCTGTTGCTCTGTAGGGCTTGGTGTTTGGTGTGTGTTTGCTCTTGCTAGAAGCTGCTCCTACAATAATTTCTGCTATGATGCTGGAGCTGTCACAGGAGCCAAATCCGAGTGTTGATAGGTGAATCCATTCCTCAGTGGATGGAATTTATCCCTGGGCAAAGATAATCTTGATGGAGAAGCAGCACACCAAAAACTCTGCATTTTAAGAGCTCCAGACCCACGAACTGCTCCCTTTGCAGGAACCTGAACCCTCTTTGGTGATAGAACCAAAGCTGTATCAGCCCTTCCTGCTACAGGCCATGGAAAAGCAAGCACCCAAGTTTTATTTCCACTGGAAATTATTTATACCTTTAACCTTTATTTCTTTTGTAGCCTGTAGGGTTTCGGCTGTGGAACAGCATTTTGTATTTTAAGACCAGTGGGGGGTACAAAAAGCAGGATTTTTTAAAATATCCAGGCACAAAATATCCCAAAAGGTGCTAAGAGAAGAGGTGGCCTGTACCTGTTAGAAATTATCCAGTGGTTGTTATAGAGAGGAGAAACTTCCCTTTAAAATGTTCTTTCCCTCGTCAGCTGATTGTCCTCTGTGGACTCTGAAATGGGTTGTGTTAACCAATTTGCAAAGCAGCCTTTTTAAATTATTTATTTCCTGCCTGATTATTCATTTTTTGTTGTTGTTTGTTGTGGTTTTTTTATTCTATTTTGAAATCTTGCAGAGCAAGTGTGTGAAGTACTGGCCTGATGAATATTCCCTGAAGGAATACGGAGTGATGCGCGTGCGCAACGTGAAGGAGAGCGCAGCACACGACTACACCCTGAGAGAGCTGAAGCTTTCCAAAGTTGGCCAGGTGAGTACAAGAGGAACTCTTGTCCTTTTAGTTCAGCTT
This sequence comes from Sialia sialis, assembly GCA_009812075.1. Taxonomy (NCBI): domain Eukaryota; kingdom Metazoa; phylum Chordata; class Aves; order Passeriformes; family Turdidae; genus Sialia; species Sialia sialis. Next base: position 2,928,493 of record VRYO01002095.1, on the reverse strand, counting down.
GTGGATCAACCAAAGGAAAAATGGGCAGGATTAGCCCATTTCTCTGGGATCAATAAAAGCACTCGGGGATGAATAAATGGAGCCCTACCTTTCTTTGAAGCTCCACGTTTAGTTCCATCCATCTTTCTCTTTGCCCTTGGGATAATTGAAGATTCTCCTACCTAAGCAGCTTTTGGCAGTAGAGGAACTGCTGCAGAGCTTGCAGGGAATCTGGGAGGAGGGATAATGCTTTTAACTGAGGACACTTCAATCCAGCCAGGCGTTTGCTCCCTCGTGGAAATGGTTGCATTGGAAGGAAAGGTTGTGTGTGGGTCCAGAGTGTGGAAAATCCACTTAAGGGAAGGGATAAAAAGGTGAGAAAATAGTGTGGAAATTGTGCTTCCTTTTAAGGAACAGTTTGGATCAGGGAGGAGAAGCAAATTTAGTGACTGATGTGCCAGGAAGGGCCCTGCCTTGTTCCATCCTTCAGGAATTGTGGAGCTGTGGCTGCTGTGCTGAGGTTGGATTTGGGATGTGCCCCCTCCCTGTTGGACTCAGCTATGCCCCACAGGGAGCTGGATTTGAGGCTCTGTTGGGAAAGATGAAACAGGAAAACCTCATAAGAATGATTGCCTGGCAAAAGATTTTGAGAATATAGAAACAATGAGCGAGATTGAAATGAAAGCAATCGTTGAGATACCAAACCTTAGTTACTAAATAACTAGAAAAAAATAGTTTGGCCAGCTGAAAGTGATCCCCTCTTGATTAAACAATTCCTTCTGCTTACAGACAGGTCCAAA
>VRYO01002095.1:2912173-2926714 GCA_009812075.1 Sialia sialis | reverse complement strand
TGTTCCCCCTGGCTGGAGCAACTCTCAATGGGATGAAGTAATTTTATCAGTCACCCAGTGGGACTCAATGGCCATAAGCCGAAGATAACACATGGAGGAAGGATGGGTTGTGAAAAGATAAAGAACACTGCCCCACCTGGTTTATAAAATACGGCCATTAACAGGAGATATCTCCCATGGAGATAAACTGCCCCACCTGGTTTATATAATATGGCCATTAACAGGATATATCCCATGGAAATAAAGAACACTGCCCCAGCTGGTTTATAAAATATGGCCATTAACAGGAGATATCCCCTTTGGAAATAAAGAACACTGCCCCACCTGGTTTCAATTGATGGCCCATTAACAGGAGATATCTCCCATGGAGATCAGGATCACTGTCCCACCTGGTCTCAACAGATGGTGATAGAAGGGATACTTTTGGTCACATACTTTATTGCAACCCAAGACACAGACGTCACCTCTTACAGTCTCCTCCAGGGCTGCAGGGTTTGTGTGCTTTCCTTGCAGGGGAACACGGAGAGGACGGTGTGGCAGTACCACTTCCGCACCTGGCCTGACCACGGCGTCCCCAGTGACCCCGGGGGTGTCCTGGATTTCCTGGAGGAGGTGCACCACAAGCAGGAGAGCATTCCTGATGCAGGACCTGTCGTGGTCCACTGCAGGTGAGGGGATGGGCTGGGCTCCTGCCACTCCTCCTCTTCAGAAAGGACAGCTTTCCCAGGGAATTGTTCAGAATTCCCTGGTTTCTGTCTGTACAATGCCACATTCTGGGTGTCATCCCTTGGGAAGGGATTCCAGAGTGTGAACCTTTGTATAAATGAAAACTTCTACTCTTAGATGTTTTTATGGCTGGAGCATTTCAAGTGCAGGATCATGGGAATTCTGGTGTCCCATCCCACCTGTGAGAGCTCTGCCCTTTTTGAGTGTTCCCAGCTTGTAAATGAGATGATTTTTAGGCAAGGAAATGTTAGATCTGACCTTATGAGTTTTTTCTGATTCAGAGGTGTTTATAAACACTGAGGGACAGAAGTGTTGATTTCTGTCCCTTCCCTGAGGTCTCTCATTTGGCTGTAATTTGGAAGCCTCTGGCTCTAATTTGGAAGCCTCTGGCTATAATTTGGAAGCCTCCTATCTCCTAATGCCATACTCTCCCTTTGACTGGGGTTTTGGTGTGCATTCAAGAAGAACAGAACAATTAAATTCCCTTTTTTTCCTCTTCTTCCAGTGCTGGGATTGGTCGAACAGGAACTTTCATTGTCATTGACATCCTCATTGACATCATCAGAGAGAAAGGTACCTTTCCCCCATTGATTTCCCTGCTCAGGGATCCACCCTCAGGTGGATCCTTCAGGTGAGCTCCACCCTCACTGTGATTATCTCCTGCTCTTCCCATCGTCCTGGATGTCCCCAGGGGTGGATTGTGACATCGATGTCCCCAAGACCATCCAGATGGTGAGGTCCCAGCGCTCAGGGATGGTGCAGACCGAGGCTCAATACAGGTTCATTTACATGGCAGTGCAGCACTACATCGAGACCCTCCAGCGCAGGATCGAGGAGGAGCAGGTGGGTCCATCCCAAACACCCAACAGGAGCAGGGCAGGATCCCAGCAGGGAGCAGCACTGGGGGGACTGTGCTGTGAGAAGGCTGGGTCTGAACGTGTGAACTGTCCCCTGTATTTCGGGTCATTATGCTTAAAAATTAATTAAATTGTTTGATGGAATCCTTTCCTTAAATTATGAGGTAGAATCCTCTCCTTAAATTATGAAGTAGAATCTTCTCCTTAAATTATGAGGTAAAAATCCTCTCCTTAAATTATGAAGTGGAATTCTCTTCTTAAATTATGAAGTAGAATCCTCTATTACATTATGAAGTGGAATCCTCTCCTTACATTATGAAGAGGAATCCCCTCCTGAAATTATAAAGTGGAATCCCCTCCTTAAATTCAGTGGGATCCTCTCCTTATGTTATTGAGTGGAATCCTGTCCTTAAATTACCAAGTGGAATTTTCTCTTTAAAATATTAGGTGGAATCCTCACCTTAATTTAAGTGGAATTCTCTCCTACCCTCCCTGCCCCCAAATCTCAAATTTCCTCCCTATTATTAAATTTCCTGTGAAGGAAGAATTAAAGATAAGGGTATGTTAATTAAAGCAGAACCTCGTGATCTTTGTGTTTTAAAAAATGTTCAAATCTTGTATTCCTGAAAGGGGAAAATCAAATGTTGATCACTCCAATTCCAATCTGGGAAGTTTATTGGTAGGAGATCAATCTGTTGGAGTGGAAAATGAAAGGGTGAGTGTGGTGATCCAACAAAAAGCACTTCCAGGAGCGTGGTGGGATCAGAAAAGTTTGGGAATAAGTGGTGACAACCACAGGACCTTCCCCTCCCCCTTCCTGTTCAGGGAATTCTTTGCACTCCAGTTCTGGGGGGTTTTACAGCAGTTTCCTGGTTTTGTGGTAAAGAGCTGATGTTTGCTCCCTGCCCTGACCTCAGAGAATTTGGGATTTGTACCTTTTGCTTTCTGTGCTAATTACTCCATTTTTTACTCTTTTTAGTATCTTTTTCCCTGCTAGGGACTTTCTGAGTTAGTTCTTCTTTATCAGCTGGTTGTTACAAAATGTCCTTGTGGTCCTTTCCGCGTATTCTGCATTCCATGTGTCCCCAGTCCGTCTTTCTCTCCCACACTTCGTTCAGTGAAGCAAATCCAGCTTTGCTCAACAAAACTTTTCCCAAGCTGTGTTCCCACAAGCTGCTCAAGACAACTTTGTTAAATGCTGAGAGTGATTTAAGAATCACCAGAAAGACCAGAATGAGCTGAAGTGACTTTCAGGGGACCATCCTGGAAAAGCTTCAATCCTAGGAATGTTCTTAATGGGAATTCAGGAGCCAGAACTCCCCGGAGGCCCAGCCAGCCTCTGCTGTGAGGTTGGGTCAGGCCTCAGGACTTGTTGCACTGTTTAAAAAAACCCAAATAAACCCACAACCACCTCAATTCCCTGCAAAATTTTCATTTCTACCTTGAAGGTTTCAGCGTTTTCAGGCATTGTGAATGTCTGGAAAAAAGGAAAAGTCCATATCCTGTTTGTTTCCCAGTGTAGTTCCCTGGCAGGAGCTGGAGCTGGGTGCCAGCACAATTGGCTGCAGCCTGGAGCATATGTGCAGAATCCAAATAACAGCTTGGCTGCTTTTTATATCAAACCTAATGGGCTCAGATATTATTTTATTAGAGCTCCTGCAAACAATGGTGTCACTCCATTGGCCCCAGCTCCAGGCTGGAAATGAGGTCAGTGGGAAGCCCACTGGCTGCTCAAGAATGAAATGGGGAATTTTCTGCCAAGGAGATGAGGATTGAGTACGTTCAGAGGGTTGGTGTGTTCTGCTGGAGATGGTGGGATGGGGGAAAATAGGAATTGTCTTGATTTGAAAGACAGATCTGCTAAGGAAGGCAGGAACCTCTCTTGAAATAGAAGATGTAGACTCCCTCCAATTTATTGTAATTTTGAATTTAAGGAGCTCTCAGGCAAAGATATGGGAATAACAGTTCTTTACTAGGAAAATTAAAATAAAGATACAGTAATACAAAACAACAAAACACTGCCAGACTCAGAATCCAAGCTGACACCTGTCAGTCAGGCAGGGTGTTGGAACAGTCCCATTAAATGGTGGCTGCAGTCCTGCAGTGACAGATGTGGGTCTGTTCAAGCAGTGATCTTGTGGAAAGGTGCAGCATTCTTCTGAAGGTCCAGTGGGGATGAAGATGGGCCTGGTGTTCTGGGAATCCAGTGGAAAAATGGTGTTCCAAATTCAGATTTTATCTAGGTAGGAAATGTTTGGTTCCTTCCCCTGACTGGAACATCTCCCAATGGGATGATGGAATTTTATCAATGGGACTCAATGGACCATTAGCAGAAGATATCTCCTGGACAAAAGATGGGTCCTGGAAGAGAGACAGAAAATATAAAGAACAGTGCCCCACCTGGTTTTAACAGCTAGCCCATTAACAGGATTTTTTTCCCCAGAGTTTTGAGGGATGGGTCCTGGAAGAGATAAAGAAACTATGAAGAAAACTGCCCCACCTGGTCTTAAGAGCTAGAAAATATAAAGAAAACTGCCCCACCTGGTTTTAAGAGCTGCTGCTAGAACAGAAACTGCTGGTTACACCTTGCATTGCAACCTCAGACTGGGATTTTCAGGTTTTTGTCTCACCAAAAGCCAAGCTCTGGGTGAGCTCAGTGTTCACTGCAGAACTGAGCTCTGTGCTCACAAACCTAAACCCACCCATGGTTATCTCTGGGAATTGCTGCACTGTCTCAGTGATTGATTGATTGATTGCTGGGATTAACCTCAAGCCTGTTTTTTTTTTTTGTTGTGTTTTGCTTCACAGAAGAGCAAGAGGAAAGGTCACGAGTACACAAACATTAAATATTCGTTATCGGACCAGACGAGTGGGGATCAGAGCCCTCTCCCCCCCTGCACCCCAACCCCAACGTGTCCAGAGTAAGTTCACTCCTGCTCTCACCTCTGAGCTCTTCTGTCTCATCCTCAGACACCTCAAACGAGGCTGAGTTACCCCAAACCTGCCCTGTTGTCCTGGGCTTTCCTCTGAAAATGAATCAAGTCAATCCCTGAATTAAGTGCTGTGTATAATAGAATTTATGTTTGGTTTGTTGTTTTTTTGTGGTTGTTTTTTTGGTTTTTTTTGTGGGACTCTAAATGCTGATTTCATTTCAGAATGAGAGAAGATAGTGCTAGAGTATATGAAAATGTGGGGCTGATGCAACAGCAGAAGAGTTTCAGATGAGAAGATGTTCAGAGCCTTCCAGGCCAAGGCAGGTGTGTATGGCCAGAGGAGGGGCTGTGTCCAGCCTGGCTTGGGAGAAAGTGTACCCAGGAATACCCAAAATGCTTGGAATTTATCCCCAGAGGGTGCCTGAGTTCCAAAAGCTAATTTAAATTTAATTTTAATAACCTCTATGCACAGTCTCATCTTTTACTGCCAAAGCACCCACACGATTTCTAAGCCAGGGTTGAGACTTTGGGTTGAGTGTAAGCTTTGTTGAGTCAAAACTGAGCAATGCCTGAATAAGAAATAACTGCTGGGTTTTTTCCTCAATAATTCTTAATTTTTTTTTTCCTTTCCCAGACATGAAAATGGTTTTTAAAAAGGTCAGGAAAGAGATGAAAGAAGCTTCACGTGAGCAGTGAACTCGGAGGGCTTGGTACCTTTTCATTTACGGTTTTAATCCTTCAGTAGGCAAAACTTCAGAGCATCTAAAGATTGTTTTTATCTCTTCTCTCCAATTTCCAATTGCTCATTCTCCAAATAAAAGGAAATCCTTTCTACAAGGTAGACAATTACTTTGTAGAGTCAGTTTTGAATCCTGCAAACTGTTGGACTGTCATCCATTTGGTTTTTTTTTAAATAGTATTTTGGTTTCACAGTATGGCTGTTAGTGGGGTTTGGTTTTTTTTCCTTATTTGAGCAGTTGTGGGGTTTTTTGGGGGGGCACTGGGTTGGGGGTGGGTGGTGGGAGAGCCATGCCATGGATAAATCTGTGACATGAAATGTAAAATACATTGATGGGAACAATGTGGATTGTTGGAAAACAGTGGATCACCAGCGTGAATAGAACCAAGTGCATGATCAAATTAGTCCTGATACATTTCAAACTCAGACTGAGCTTCCTGGGCTGAGCAGTTCTCGAGATGAAGGTGCTTTTTTGTGATAATTGGTGGCTTTGATTCCAGTTTTTTGCTGTGTGGCTGGATGGGCTATTTTGGAGGAATTTATGCCAAGTTGCTTTTCCATCCAAGTTTCTTTTCCGTGATCTCTGCCCAGAACAGGAATTCCCAGTGACCTGGGGGAGTTTGTGAGGACACTCTGTGGTGACTTTGTGCTCACTGAATTGAGACTGAAGCAGTAGAATTCAGCTATTAGTTAACAAGTTGCAGGATGTTAACACCAGTAAAACCAGTAACCCACTGTTGGTGGGAGCCCTCCTGAGGGGAAGTGGAAGCTGTGGAGGAGCCTCCTGGATTTCTAGGGAAGGAGGGATGTCCTGCTGGGACAGGGAGCAGCAGGGCCACACCAGGAGCACTGTCCCACCCCAAGTGCCTTTGGGACCTGCCTGGACCTTCCCAGTTCCATGGAAAATCACCTGGAAGCACTTGTGGTGGTCAGGGAGATCTTCCAGACACTCCCCAAGGAAGATCTGCTGAGCTTCCATGGAATTCCTTCCCCAGCAGCTCCCCTTGGGTGTCAGCACCAGGCTCAAGGAGTGGGGCCTGGTGTCCCTCCAGCACCTTATCCCTGATTTTGGGGACATTCAGTGGTGCTGAGGGGTGATTCCCATCCTCTGACAGCATGCCTGACCTTCCTGTGGCATTAGAATGGGGTTTTTGGCCTTCCTGGTGGAGTTCTGGAGCCTGGAATGTAATTATTGCAGCTTTGTAGGAGATTGCATCCCCTGGTCCTCAGAGTGCTTTGCAAATTCCAATATTTGAGCAGTTTGTTTGAACTGAATGAAGGTGCTTCATAAATGTTAAGCAGAGTTTTGTTCCTTAGCCTCTTGTCCTTTTTGTCTTTTGGGGCTTTGGGATTTGGTTTTTTTTGGAACTCCTGTCACCAGCACGCCATAAACGTGTTTGACTTCGTCACAGCCTTATGCTCTAGCCCTGAATCCTTCCCCCTGCCCAGGCTGGAATAGATGATGAGGAGAGATTCCTGTTGTGCATCCCCTGCCTGCCTGTCCCTATTCCTGAACAGGGATCACTTGCATGCAGCAATCCAAGATTTGACTCCAGCTCTGTGCACCTCGGAGCTCGGAGCAAGGTGGGGACACACCCGAGTGGGATTTGGAGCTGCTCTGCTCCAAACTGGGAAATCAGGGAGGGAACAGTGAGGAGAAAGGAGGGAAGGATCCTGAGGGAATCTCAGTTCTGTGAAATGTCCTAAAGCCCAGCTGGAGCTGTGTGAGCAGCTACGTTGCCTCCTGTCCTCCTGCAGAAGCTGCCTCTGGAGGCTTTGCTTTGGAATTTTCTCCTGGGGAGCAGGGAATTCTTGCTGCAGAATGTCTGTGGGTCCTGGGGGAGCACAGGTGGGGGAATGTCAGGATCTGAAAGATCAGAAATTCTCCTTTCTGAAGCAGCTTTGGAGCCCCTGCACCCTCAAATCTGTCACCAGAGCCAGGGAGGGTTTGAAAGCATTTCCTGCTTTAATTCCAGCTAATAAACTGAGCTTCAGGGATTCCCAGTGTTAGGAATTCAGTGGGAAGCAGTGCTGGCTGAGCTTGTGGGGCAGGGATGGAAAAGGAGAAATTTTATCCCAGCAGGGAGATTGACCCCAACTCCCCAGGCACAATGATTGATGCCAGTGTGAATTTGCTGCAGACTTCATTTACTGAATGTTTTTAGAGAAATACATTGAATTTCAGCCTGATTGCTTCTATTAATCCTGACCAAACTTTCCTTTTTTCCTCCTCAAAATATGTGTTTGAGGCACGATGAACCAGGACAAAGCTAACAAAAGTATCCACCCTGTTCCCCTTTTTTTGTTGTTGTTGTTGTTGTTGTAGGGCTGAGGAAATTCACAGCTGGGACTAAGATGTGTTGTCAGGGTTTGATTTTTTTTTTTTACCCATAACTCCATTTTTTCAAATTAATTGTTAATTTCTCCCTTTTTAATAGTGAAAGGTAATGAATAATTTCAAGCCTGTTTATTTATGACATTACTGTGATTTTTTTTTTATTGCAGTACTAAAGACTAATGAAAAAGGATCTTATTAGGTGGAATAGGCCTTGCATTTATTTTTTTTTCCTGCAATGTATGAAGTATTGTACCAGAGTATTAAATGAAATGTAATATTTTATTGCAAAATTTCTATCCTTTAAAAGGAATACATTTAGGATGTCATCAATTTGATGTGAATCATGTAAATGTTGAGAAATGAGCTGTTTATTCTACATCTGGTGTTTCAAAAAGATTTCACCTCTTGCCTTTTGCCCACAGTCTGTAGCCCATTTACAGTTGTCAAAATGTGACATTAAATAATAGTTCCTGTATAGAAATAGTGGTGGTTGTCCATTGTTTTCTGGGCTGGTATTTATGGGGTTTCATTCAGTTGCAGTGGGTTTGTTTTTTGTTTTTTGTTTTTTTTTTTAAATTGCTGCCAAGCTGTGTTATCAGGAATAAATCATATCTGTAAACAGCAGAAATTCCATTAAAAAAAAAGGGAAAAAAGAAATTCAAAATGATAAAAAAATAAAGAAATAAAAAATCATTTTCTTACCATGGTTTGTCAGTCCCTGTGTTCTCCAGCTGCAGGCATCCAGGATGGGATATTGGGAAGAAATAAAAATTTCTGGGAGGGCGGGGAGGGGCTGGGACAGAATTCTCAGAACAGCTGTGGCTGCCTCATCCCTGGAAGAGTCCAAGGCCAGGCTGGGCAGGGCTGGGAGCCACCTGGATGTGTCAGGATGGAGCTGGATCCTTGCAATCCCCTCAACCCAAAGCATTGCAGGATTCTGTGATTCCAGCTCACAGCTGGGTGGGGCTCGGCCTCTCCTTCTGCTCTTCATGTGTCTGAAGTGGGAAGGAAGCAAAGAATCCTGTTCTTTCTCTGCACATCCTGCTTTCTGGGATGAGGGAGAGAAGCTCTTCCTCCTCCTCCTTCCATTTCCACCTTTCCCAGTTTGTTTTTGGGGCTCTGCTTTTTCTGAGATCCTTTAATGCCAGCCCTGTGCAGGGCTCAGTGCTTGGAGCAGGAGATGGATTCTGTCCCAGGCCACACTTCCAAAGCTCTCAGCATTCCTGACTCCCCCTGGATCCAGAACTTCCAAAGCTCTCAGCATTCCTGACTCCTTCCCACCTGGATCCAGAACTTCCAAAGCTCTCAGCATTCCTGGAGCCAGACATTTCCCAAAATGTCAGATTTTGCCAGAGCAGATGAGAGGACACTGCCCTGGGGTTTTCCATACCTTAGCCCCATCAATACTGTTTTTTTGCTGATTTTTACTTCTCAAATCCATTGGGAATGTTCCCACTAGGGCTGTCCTTGGTGGTGTTGATCCCAAAAATCAGCCTGCATGAAAGGTTTGAATCCCAGGGAGATCCCACCACTCCCTTGATCCCACTTTCAGGGCCAAGTGCTAAAAACAGGACTGGAACTTTCAGCTCAGCCTGAGCTTGAAGAGCAGCAGAATCTGGAGTAAAACAAGCTTTAATCTCATGGCACATCCCAGGGATAATCCAGGCAGGAAGGAGGCAGAGCCCAGGGCTGGCAGCAGAATCCAAACCAGGCCAGGAGCTCTGTGGAGATTATCCCACAGAGGAAGATTGATTTATCTGCTTTTATCAACATATCCAACAGTTTGCATCCATCTCTGAGAGTTTTTATAATCCTTGCCAGAGCTAGGGAGGGAGGGGCTGCTCCAATCTGAGAACTTTGAACAAGATTGGAAGGGATTGGGGTGACTCTTGGTGTCTCCTGCTGTGACTCCTGCTTTGTGGTGACAATCCCAGCCCATCCTGCTGCTCCCAGCTCTGTCTCTCCCACCTAGGTGAGTATAAATCCATTTATTCTCCCAGCGTTCTCGGTGTTTGCACTAACAGAGGTGATCAGATATTGCTCAAGGACGAGTTTCTTATCTCCCTAAACCCTTGGAGCTTTGCCTGACTTTTATCCAGGTTGAATTCCTGTGCACTTTGTGTTGGGAAATTCTCAGCCATGCAGCCGATCAGGGCAGGAAAAGGGAAGGACTCCTTCAATCCACATCTTTGCTGGGACCTCAAGGATTTTTTTTCCCACTCTCATAGCAGAGCTGGTGCAAGCCAGGTTCTATTTTCAGGGTGGCAATTCCTGTTTCACATCCCTGGTGGTGCCTTTGGAGCCTCCCATGCTCACTTTTTCTCAGGATCACCTGGAGGCTCTTGTGCCTCAGCTCCTGGAAATCTGCCTTGAGCAGGGGCTTGAGGTTCTATTTTTTTCTCTATTTTTTTCCCTGTGGTAAATCTTGGGAAGGATGCCTTCAAAGAATCCTTGATATTCTGCTCTCTTCCCATTTTCCCCACGGAGCTGGGCAGCAGAACAATTCCGCGATCAAAACATTGGATTTGAGAAATCCCAGCTCTCCCAAGGAAAGCCTTGAGTGTTGGGAGGGCTGGGACAATTTTAGCACCTCGTCTTGACAATTCCCTGCTTTTCCTGACTCTTCAGGTTTGCTGCTGAAGGAGGAAAAATCTTTGGATTTTTGGAGCTTTTCTCAGAATCCTTATCTGTGTCATTGGGAATGGGAGGGGGAGGAACTCATCTCTCTGTGCTGGGAAATGCTGTGATTCCTTCTGCTCTTTTTCTGAGTTTGGGATTGTTTTCCTGCTTGGAATTTTGAATTTGATGGCAATCCCATGGATATTTCAATCTGTGGATAACAGCTGAGGGACACAAAATGCTGTATAAAAACCAGGAGAGAGGAGTGGTGGCTTTCCCAGGCTGATCCCGCTGATCTTTGTGCATTTCATGTTTTTTATTTGGGATTTTATATGGGATGGGTGTGGGATGTGCCCCTGTCCTTCCTGCCCATCACACATTTGGGATATTCCTCCCTGATTCCCACCCCTCAAGGCTCCTGAGGCAGCGCTCAGAGCATCCCTGCTGGATCTTTGCCATTCCCAGTGTCCTGCACTGGCCTCAGCCTTCCCAGCTCTGAGCTGTGATGAAGAGATTTGGCTGAGCACTGCCTGCAATCAATCCCTCGGGATCTGCTGGAATTCACCTCGCTGACCCACAGCAGCTCATCATTGTCCAAATCAGCTGCAGGAATTCCTTTGATCTCTCTGGTCCATTTCCCAGGCCAAGATCCACCCAGGAATGTCAGTCTAGGAAACTGCTCCTGCAATTCAGGGCCTTGAGTGGGGATTTCCATCACAGGGATGATGCTTCAGAGGGAATTCCAGGCTGGTTTGGCTTGGAAAGGACCTTGCAGCTCATCCTGTTCAACCCCTGCCAGTTCCACCATCCCAGGCTGCTCCAAGCCCCATCCAGCCTGGCCTTGGACACTTCCAGGGATGCAGGGACAGCCGCAGCTTCTCTGAGCCCAGGGGCTTCTCACCACCCTCCCAGGGTGGGATATTCCCAAAATTTACCCCAGTGGACACCATAAGAACCTGAGTGAGCCATCCAGGTGCTGGATTGACAAATCCACTCCCCTGGAAGCTCCAATTTTGGAACAAATAAAATTATTTTGGGCTGAGGTGTCATCAGCCCCAAGCATCCCCCACATTTCCCAAACCATCCCAATGCCAGGATCCCATCGCTTTGCAACCCAGCCCTGCTCTTGCAGCTCTTGGTGTTAATTAATTGTGTTTTAAACGTGCAAAAATTGCTGTGAGTTCGTGTTCTCCATCCCTACCAGCCCCTCGGTTGTGTTCTCCCGGTTTTCCTGGGATTTGTGGCTCTGCACAGGCACAGAGCTCTGCAGGCCAGGGCTGATCCGTGCTGGAGCTGTTTTCTCTCTATTAATAGTGATTTCCTCACGGAGGATTTTTCTGCTTCCGTGCACTTAGGGAAGGTTGCTCTCAAATCCTCTGCCCATCACTCCTGATAAATGGTGTGGCAGTTCCAGGATAAACAGGCACGATGGGGAAAGGCGTTGCCGTGGCAACGCAGGGATTTCGGCGATTGGTATCCATGGCGATTGTTGCTAAATTCTGAGAGCTTTTAAAAACGCTTTTTTAAGGTTTTTTTCTCTCTCTTTTTTTTTTTTTTTTTGGAACATAAGGGGTGCGCCGGCGGCAGCACACGCGGGGGTGCGGCCGCACACGTGCCCGGTGCCTGCTTCCCGCAGGGAATTCAGCAGCCACGGGCAGGCAGGGGGGGTTATTCCGTTTATTTCAAAACCCTCTGGATGCTGTGTCATGTGACATCACCACTCAGCATTCCCTGCCGAGGATCCGAGCCCTTGGAAGGGCTGGGAGAGGTTTTGGGGGGGCTGGAAGGACACTCCGAGCTGCCCCCGTGGGGTTGTGGTGATGGGAGAGACCAAAAGGTTGGGAAAAGCTGCAGAGGATGTGCTGGTGTGGAATGGGGCTTTTCCTATGGGATGTGCTGGTGTGGAATGGGGGTTTTCCTATGGGATGTCCTGGTGTGGAGTGGGGCTTTCCAATGGGATGTCCTGGTGTGGAATGGGGCTTTCCAATGGGATGTGCTGGTGTGGAATGTTTTCCCATGGGATGTGCTGGTGTGGAATGTTTTCCCATGGGATATTCTGGTGTGCAATGGAGTTTTCCCATGGGATATTCTGGTGTGGAATGAGGCTTTCCCATGGGATGTGCTGGTGTGGAATGGAGTTTTCCCATGGGATGTTCTGGTGTGGAATGTTTTCCCAAAGGATGTCCTGGTGTGGAATGGAGCTTTCCCAGCTCAGCATTTATCCTCCTCAAGGAATGGCCCCTCTGGAGCTGCCCTGTGGGACAGGAGGATGCTCCTGTGGGATGGAGCAGGGCTGGGAATGGCTGTGTGCTCCTCCAGGAGCTCAGTTTGGCACAGGGAACAAATGGGGGAAAATCCCTTTGCCTCTGGGAGCTGTGGGAGCTGTGTGAGTCCAGGAGGAGCAGAGCTGCTGCTGCTGCTCCCTGCTGATCCACGCCGGAGTCCTGCAGGGAGTGCCAATGAAACACCTCTCCCAGATGCTCCCAGCTCAGGCAGGAGCTGGGTTTGATGAGCAGGGATGGACAGAGTCAGGAGCTCTCCCTCAGGGCCCCAGCTGGCGCTGCCTTCATTTTGCTTTTGGCTCTGCAGGATGCAAATATTTACCTGGCTGGCTTGGCAAAGCTCTGTGTGACAGGAGCAAGGGCCAGGGCAGGGAAGGTGTCCCTGCCTCCATCTGCCAGCCCAGATTCCCAAACCTGCCTGTCCCAGCTCAGAGCAGTGTCCTGGGCACCCCTTGGGAACAAAACCACCTTGGTTTGGGAAGAGCAGCTGGTGAGAGTGTCTGAGTCCCAGGAATGAGTTTGGTTTTATAAGTGGGAAAATCTTAAATCTCATCCCATTCAGGACAACTTCCACTATCCCAGGTTGCTCCAAGCTCTGTCCAGCCTGGCCTTGGCACTTCCAGGGATTCTCTGTCCAGAGTCGCACACCCTCCCAGGGAAGAATTCCTTCCCAATATCCCATCTAACTCTTGGTTTGAAGCCATTCCAGCTCCTGATGAAATTCCCTCTCCAGCTCCCTTGTACCCCCTTCAGAAGGTGCTGTGATGTCTCCCCACAACCTTCCCCTCTCCAGTTTTTTACCTCTAGAGAATTTCCTTTGCTTTTCATTGTGGTCATGCCAGGGATGAAAAATCCTGCTGATTCTTGGGTTGGGGTTTGATGCCCTGACTCCCTCCCTGCTGCTTTGCTGCATTTTCCACCCCAGATCTCTGCCTGGGGCTGTTTTGAGGGTGTCCTGTGCTGACCCCACCCTGGAGGCTCGCTCCCTGCTCCACAGCTTCCCATGGAGCTGACACTGATGAGACACCCGGGATGAATTCTGTGCCTGAACAAAACCCACTGAGCCAGGCTGGACCCCGTTAGTGCTGCCTCAGTGACGCCACCAGTGTCACTCTGGGGGCAGCTGTCACCCAGGGCTGTTCCACACCTTGTGGAGACACCAAACCCCTTTGTGCTCCTGATGGAATCGTGACCTTGGCTTTCCATCTGGCTGCCCAAAGCTGTTCCGAGTGAAAGGATCCAGGATGGATGGCTGAGCCCGGATGGGAGAACACAGAAATCTCCAACATTTCCCTGGCAGAGCTGCTTTCCCTTGGGAATCCATCATCTCTGGCACATGCCAGCCATCACTGGGGCTGACAAACGCAGCTCGTGCTGCTGATGGTGGCAGTGGGATTGGGAAAGCAGCTCTGGATGAGCACAATTCCCTTCCTGAGCTCCCAGCCACCATCAAACGCTGCTGTCCGCGCTGTCACGGGGATAATTGGTTGGCAACATGAATCAGGAAAGTGGCTTCCCCCCTGGAATTTTCTCCTGACACTTGATTTAATTCCTCCTGACATCCCATCCATTGCACTGCCTGATCTGCGTGCTGGGAGTAGGGACCAACAGGTTACTCAAGGAGTAAAGTGGTTGTCAGCTCTTTGCAAAGGGAAAAATCCCTCCTGAAGCAGCTCAGACCTGGTATCCATGGGATAGGATGGATGAGGATGGGACAGGAAGGAAAAGGGGTTGGGAGGTTTTTTATCCAGCTCTGCTCGGTGTCCTTGTGCTTTCACATTCCCAAACAAGACTTGGAGCAGGCATGGTGCCCTCTGCATGCCACACATTCCCTGGAATGCTCCTGGCACACCTGGAATGGTCCTGGGGGGATGTGCAGGGGGTGGGATCAGCTCCTCTCCTGGATTCAATCCAGGCAGCAGTGCCATGGACCAGCACATCCAAGGGCTGGGAATGTGCCAGGAGAGGGTTTGGATTCCTAGAGTTTTAACGAGTGTCTTGGGTTGCAATACAGGATGTGATCAAAGGTATCTGTTCCATCACCATC
>VRYO01002095.1:2896054-2908161 GCA_009812075.1 Sialia sialis | reverse complement strand
AATAAAAGCCAGAGCACAAACCCAGCCTGGAAAATCACTGCCAGCAGGAAGCTCCAGGGATTGCAGCCCCAGGGATCATCAGCATCCCAAACTGGATGTGCGTGTCCATCCAGGGTGCAAGGAGAAGGAACCCCCAGCTCTGATTCCCCATTTCCTGCATTAAGGAATTTTTCACCCTGAGCTTTGGTGCTACCCAAAATCTGCTTTCATGATCAGCTCTCGTTATTCCAGGAGCTGGAATTCCAGAGTGCATCCACTGATCCCTTCCCTGGAATTTAGGAAGCTTTCAGAGCTTTTTTTTTTGGTGGTTTTTAGGCTGTTCCAGCTTCTCCATCCAAATATCAGCCACAGTTAAATCAAACTCCCCAAACTCATCTGGGAATCTCAGGGAGAGCTGGGATAA
Source organism: Sialia sialis (assembly GCA_009812075.1). Taxonomy (NCBI): domain Eukaryota; kingdom Metazoa; phylum Chordata; class Aves; order Passeriformes; family Turdidae; genus Sialia; species Sialia sialis. The sequence continues at coordinate 2,907,758 of VRYO01002095.1, read as the reverse complement.
TGAAATCTGCTTTTCCAAAATGCGTCCTGATTGGCACTAATTAAATCCCAGTCCTTCATTAAGCGACTCCTGTTTCAGATCTTGCTTTGGTTTTGCATTCAGCCCAACAAGCTGGATTGTTTGAATCCACAATGAATTAATAACCCCACTGGAAATCAAAGTGGCTTTTTAAAAAGGCCTTTAAAAGCAGGGAAAAAATAAAATAATATCTAGAAATAACTCTTTGGCCAGTGCTTTCAAACCTCTTCAATTCCATTGCCCCAGATATTGCTGATTTTTGAGAAATTTGGCATTAATAATCTCCATTTGCTGGTTTATTTTGGTTTGTTTTGCAACACAAAACATCTCATCAGGCTTTGGCACAAAGGCATCATCTCAGTCTTTATCTCCTGCATGAAATAACCCAAATTTCTCGGCATTATCAGCAGCATTTCCAGCACCTGTTGGCTCCAGAGCTGGACAGGAACCATGGATTCCTTCCAATCATCTCTTGCTGTCATTCCTTTTGCTCCCTTTTGTGTTAGCAACTCTTGTGAAAAATATTCTATTTTTCAAAATCCATCTTTTTAAGCCTGATTACAGCTGCCTCCTCAGCGGGGCTTTTATGAATTTGTCTCTGCAGCTTTTACAATAATTAATTGTCCCTGAGCAGCTCTCCCTGTTTTCCATTCAATCCTCTCTCCAGGATGGCACCTCCTGTTTTTGTGGCAGCAGAGATGTGTCAGAGATTTGTCACATCTGCCTTTGTTGTGTCCAAACAAAGAATTCCGGAGGCAGAATCCTTTGGGATCCCTCTGGGGATGATTTGGGTACTTCTCTCTTGGCCTTGGGACAGAGGAGGGAGCTGAGGGATCCTGAGATTGATTTAAAATAAAACTCAGGGCTGGCAACACCCTGGGATATCCCGAAAATTGGGATAGTGGGATGTCCAAAACCTGGAAAGTGGGATATCCAAAACCTGGGGTAATGGTATATCCCAAAACCTGGAAAGTGGTATATCCCAAAACCGGGATAATGGGATATCCCAAATCCTGAAAAGTGGGATATCCCAAAAACTGGGAAGTGGGATATCCAGAACCTGGGATATCCCCAAAACTGGAAAGTGGTATATCCCAAAATCTGGGATGGTGGGATATCCCAAAAACTGGAAAGTGGGATATCCAGAACCTGGGGTAATGGGATATCCCAAAACCTGGAAAGTTGGATATCTCAAAACCTGAAAAGTGAGATATCCCAAAACCTGGGATAATGGGATGTCCCAAAACCTGAAAAGTGGGATATCTCAAATCCTGAAAAGTGAGATATCCCGAAAACTGGGAAAGTGGGATATCCAGAACCTGGGATATCCCAAAAACTGGAAAGAGGTATATCCCAAAATCTGGGATAGTGGGATGTCCCAAAACCTGGAATAGTGGGATATCCCAAACCTGGGATAATGGGATATCCCAAAAACTGAGATATCCAAAACCTGGAAAGTAGGATATCCCAAAACTTGGGATAATGGGATATCCCAAAACCTGAAAAGTGGGATATCCAAAACCTGGCACAGTGTGATATCCAAAACCTGGGAGAGTGGTATATTCCAAAATCTGGGATAGTGGGATATCCCAAAACCTGGGATAGTGAGATATCCCAAAACCTTGAAATGGGATATCTCAAAACTTGGGATAATGGGATATCCCAAAACTTGGGATAATGGGATATACCAAAACCTGAAAAGTGGTATATCCAAAACCTGGCAAAGTGGGATACCCCAAAAACTGGAAAGTAGGATGTCCCAAAACCTGGGGCAGTGGGAGCTGTCCCTGCTCGTGGAATGGGATGATCTTTAAGGTCCTTCCCAACCCAAATCATCCTGGGATTCTCAGATTCCTTATTTCCCTCTTGGTTTCCTGGGACCAAATCTGATTTTTGGAGCTGTTTGGATTCCCGGGGATGGGATTTGTGGGGAGCAGCCCCGGGAAAGGCAGGACCAGGGGCTGGACCTTGGAATCCTTCTGGGCTTGGGTGCGGATTTTGGGATGGAGAACAGCGCAGGAATCCAACCTCGCGCCCGGAGGATTTTTGGAGGGAGCGGCTCCATCCCCATCCCCGATTCCCTGAGCGGGGTGTGGGCACAGCGGGGGAGCTGTGACAAACACATCCCATAAAATCTGCCCCTGGCGAGAGTTTTCACTCCTCTGCATTCCCCCGGCGCCTCTGGAATGCCATTAGCGCATCATTTTCGGATCCATCTCCTTCCAGAGGCCGAGCAAAGGGAATTGCTCTCAAATATTCGCTCCGTTTGTTCCCTCCTCATTTTTCTTTTCTTTTGGAGTGGAAAAAAAAAAAAGCAGGAAGAGGAGGAAGAAATGTCTCAGCCTTGGGGGCGAAGATGCACAATCCGTGATTGTCCTTGAGGATTTTAACATCCTTTAAATTTCCCTTTCCGCTGTCTCTCTTGGAGCCTCCAGTTCCTGGCTCTGTGGGGTGAGAGGTTCCTGGATTGTTGGGAGGCAAAGGAACAAGAAAGGGAAAAACAGGCTGGAAAAAAATAAAGGAAGAAGAAACGGGAATAAAAGAAGGAAAAAAGAAAGGGAAAAATAAGAAACAGAAAAAAAATCAAAGGAAGAGAGGGGAAAGAAAGGAGGGGAAAAAAGAAAAAGAAGAAAAAGGAGAAAGGGAATAATAAGAAGAGAGGGAATAGTAAGAAGAAAGGGAAGAAAATTTGAATCCTATGATCTTAGAGAGGCCTTTTCCAACCTTAATGGTTCTATGGAAAAGAACAAAGAGAAGAAGAAGGAGGGAGTGTGAAGGGTAAGAGAAAGGAAAATAGAAGAAGAAAGGGAAGATAAAAGAAAAAAAAAGGGAGGGAAAAAGAAGAAAGGAAGAAAAAATCCCATCCCAATCCCATCCAAATGCCCATCCTGTCAGGAAAATTAATCCACAACCACCAGAGGTTTATGTCCAAAAAGGAGACAGAGGAGTCCCTTTTGCTTTATTCGAATAAAATGAGAGGCCATGGGGCATTCCCCTGCGATCTCTCCAATTTTTGGAGGACACAGCCTCCTTTTTATCCCATATTCCCAGTCGCATTTCCCTCTCTCTTTCCTCATTGCTGAAGTATTTGAGAGGCACAGACTTCCAGGAACGCGGTACCTGAAATTTCCCTCTAATGTACAACCCTCCCTTTTCATTTTTAATTCTTACAGAATTCATAGTTTTCCCCCGTTGTTTCTTTCATCTTCCAACACCCTTTTAATTTCTACAGTTTGTTTGTGAAGGCAAATGTCTTTTTCCATCGATCAACCAGTGCAATCAATCCCATTGTTTCTTCTATCTCTCAGTGCTGGTTTTATCTAGAGCAGACCCAGAGCTTGTTTGTAAAGAGAAATCCAGAATTTCATCCCAATCCCATCCCAATCCCATCCCAATCCCATCCCAATCCCAATCCCAATCCCAATCCCAATCCCAATCCCATCCCAATCCCATCCCAATCCCAATCCCAATCCCATCCCAATCCCACCCTCTGGAGCCATCCCCTCTCCCACAGCTCCACACCAGCAGCATCCCCTGTCCCCTCCGTGTCCCACCCCTGTCCCCTCCGTGTCCCATCTTTCCCCAGTGTCCTGGCCCTGCTCCCTCTCGGACAGCCCCAGGAAGGGGCAGGGTTTTGCCGATGGGATTTCTCCTGTTCCCGGAGGAGGGAAGGAGGGAAGGAGGGAGGGGTGGCTGCGTCACCCCCTTGATTTACTCGGTCCCTGCTCCCGCTGCACTGCGGAGCAGACGGAGCCTCCTTTGCCTCCGGGGCTGTGCAGAATTCCACAAACCCTTTGGTCCCCTCCTCCTCTTTCCCCCGGCTCTTAAATCCTTTGGAGCGGGGAAGCTTCAGTGAATTCTAAATAAGCTCTGGAAGCCGTGCATTAAAACCTAACGAGCCAGAATATCAATTATGAGGGAAATGAGGAGTCATTCCAGGCGTGGGGTTGGGGCTGCTGGTGAGAGAATGAAAACCCAAATCCTTCATTTCCCCACCAGCATCTCATGGGTGAGCAGGGGGAGCTGGAGCAGTTAAACCCGAGAGGGGAGAGGAAGTTAAAACCGGGATTAGCTGGTCCCTTGGGAAGCCAAGCCACCCAGCATCACCCTGCTCCCAAAATTCCCTCACTGCCTCATTTTTGGCCACCTCACCCTGTGGCTCAGAGAGGATCTGGCTGGATCTCCGTCCTGCAGGTGAATGCACCAAAATCCTGCTCAAAATCCCCATCAGCTCTGATTAGGGAACAAGAGGCGCCAGTTTTTCCTTCTGAGGCTCCTGCCAGCTCCTCTGGGATTATTGATGTTCTCTTTGTCCTGGGAGTTTGGGAGCTCAGGAACACTTCACTCCCAAAACTTCAGCTGTACTCTTTGCTCTGAGCCTGTTTTTCTGCCTGTTAAGTTAAACTGTGCTGCTAGTTTCTCTCCTGGAGCAATTAAACCCCAAAATGTCAAAGCAGGAGGATGTTGGCCACAAACTCCACGTGGCACCGTTGGCACCGTTGGAAAATCCTCTGGCTTGGGGTCACCAGGCTCTGTTTGGATGGATTGTTGACAGTTTGGGGAAGGAAACCTCTTTATCAGCCAGTTTTGACAGCACAGGGCTGAATCATTGGAAGAGAGAAACGCTGAGTGACTGAGTTTAATCCTCAGCAGGGAGGGATGTGCTCCAGGATGGAACAGGGATATCCCTGCTCCAGCTGTGCCCTTCCTTGCTGCTGGATCCCTCTGGGATCTGTTCCATGGGTGCAGGAGTCATTCCTGGAGTCTGGTGCTGTCTGGGGAAATGGGGGATGTCCCCAAAGCCACCCAGATCTCTGCCAGGGTGAGGGGTGGAACAGAGCGTCCCTGTGATGGGAAAATCTCTTGGGAAGAGCTTTGGCACTGCCAGCAGCACCTGCCCTGGCTGGAATCACACCTTGGCTGCTCCCCTCGCAGGAGGAGCTCCCTTAGCTCCTGGGAGATGTCACAGAGGGGGCCAGGAATTCTCCAGAGGCATTCCAGGCACTGGCAGCACCTCCAAGCCATTCCCAGCATGGGATCCACTCAGATCCCCTTCCCATGGGGAGGAAAATCAGTGGGACCACAAGTTCTCTCCATGGGATCACAAGTTCTCTCTGAAAAACACCAAAATGAGGAGAGGAGTGGGGCTGAGCTGTGGGGGAATCACTGCTGGAGATGCCACAGGGGGAAAACTCAGCTGGGAGGGTGGCAAGGAAATTAAAATGTGTGTTTAATCCAGTTTGGGGGATGAGCTGAGGCAGGAGAAGCAGGATGTGGGTGGGAGAAGCCCAGCAGCTCATCCTGGCTGTTTTAAATGACATTTCCCAGCCCATCCCCAAACTTTTGTGTCACTTAAATCAGTGCCCGACTCTGCAGCGGATAAATCCAGGGCAGGTTTGTAAATGCTGCATTGCTGGCAGCCAAAACACAAATACAACCTGAACGGCTGCCAAATGGGAAAAAGCAAGGAAAAAAAAAATTAAAAAAAAGCTCTGTGTCAGGATTTACAGCCCTAGAAAAGAACAGGCTCAGCTTGGGTGGCTGGGAGGGGACTGGCACCACTCCTGACTTCCCTCCTGGGGCAGAGATTTGGGAAAAAGAGAAAGAGGAGCTGTTTTCAGGCTGTCTGGAGCTCTGGAGTGGGGCCTGGAAAGGGATTTGGGTGGGAATTGGGTCTCTGGGATGCTGCAGGCTCAGGGAAAAGTGGAGGAGTAAAAATGGTGTAAAATTCCAGCTGTGGTGGAAGGATTGTCCTGGCTGGAGCATGGCTTGCTCCTTCCTTCCTTCCTTCCTTCCTTCCTTCCTTCCTTCCTTCCTTCCTTCCTTCCTTCCTTCCTTCCTTCCTTCCTTCCTTCCTTCCTTCCTTCCTTCCTTCCTTCCTTCCTTCCCTCTTTCCTTCCTTCCTTCCAGCATTTTCTGCTCAGGAATGATAAATCCTGGGTGACCTGCATTTATTGATCTGATCTGGGTGACTTTCCCTGACCTTCTCCACTCTTTGAAAGATTCAAACACCCTCCTGGGAGGATTCTCTGGAGGATTTCCCACAAAAATCCTCTGTGTCCACGTTCAGAGAATCCAGAGGGAATACACTGCTGGATGCTGTTTTCCCCCCTGTATTTGTGCATTCAGGAATATTTTCTCCTGGTGATTGGATATTCAGGAATATCAAAGCCCAGAGGTTGTTTTTCCTTTAAGCAGCAGCGAGATGACTCCCCTGAAGATCAAAGCCGCGATTCTGGCATCTCTCAAACCCTCTGCTCTCCCTCCCCTGCACAGGAGATGCAGGTGTTGGAGAGAATATTCATGGAGAGATGCTCCAGGATTAACCCTTCCCGGGAGCTGGGGAATTGGAATTACAAATGCTGCAGTTTGCTCTGTGAGGAGCCACTTGTCCTTGCTGGAGCATCCCAGCAGGATGTGCTGCCTGGGATGAGGCAGAACTGTTGAGTTCATTCCCAAAAAAAAACTCTGGCAGCTGGAATTATCCCATCCCACACCCTGTGAGCTCCAAGCAGCTCCCAAATTAAATTGTGCTGCAGGCCCAGCAACCTTCCCGTCCTCCTGGGGGAATTTCAGCTGCTGCTGCTTTAATTCCTCAGAGCAGGGATCAATATCCTGCAGGATTTGCTGGGGAACAAAGCAAGCTGGAAAACAGCCCTGGGAATGAGGTGGTGGCTGGTGGCTCTGAGTGTCCTGTGGGATGCTGAGCTGGGCACCCAAATCCAGCACACCTGGGCTTTCTGCCTGCCCTGGGGCTGGCATTTTCCCCTGGGATCGATCATTCCATGCTGGGAAGGCTCAACAGCCAAATCCCCAAGTGTGGCAGTGCCAGGCAGGACTCGGTGACAGCATGGATCCCAGAGCTTGTTCGACATCTTGTGGGGCTGGGAAAGGTTCTCCTCTCTCATTCCCATGTGGGAATGGCTGGAAGTTCCTGATCCAGCAGGGATTTGTTCCCCCCTCCTTGGGGAAGTGACATTTTCATGGAATCTCAGAATGATTTGAAGCTCATCCCAGGGCAGGGACACCTCCCACTATGCCAGGGTGCTCCAGCCTGGCTTTGGAAAATTCCAGGGATGGAGCATCCACAGCTTCTCTGGGACCCTCTAAAAATCAGGGAGAAGAGAAATCACAACAAACAGACCCCAAATCCCACCGTGTGCTGCCAGGACGGGATAACAACGGGATGGCCACTCGGAAAAACCAGGATGATGAATTCCATCCATCCTGCTGGCACTTGGCCAGCGGTGCCATGCTGATCTGGCCCTGCCATCCCCTCTGCCCGGTGGCCTCTGTGCCTCTCGCCGTGATCCATGGGCGATGCTCGGGCTGGGAAGGAACGGGGGAGCCGCCGGCTGAAATCCTTTTCCATGTGCTGGCAGAAGAGGAAGATATTCCTGGATATTCCTTGGGGAGCCGGCAGACACCTGCCGTGCGCTGGGCTCCTCTTTCCCAGTGTAAAATTTCCATTTGGGAGCGAGGTGATCCCAGCTCTCAGTGCAGGCCGGGAATGCAGCCTGGACACGGATCTGGATGGGGATTGATGCACAAATCACAGCGGGATTGTCCTCCAGCTGGGGACAAAGAGGTGCCACCAGTGCCACAGGGGGCTTGGGGACAGCGGCACCTCCAGGAGCGGGACTGGCGGCTCCTGCTGAGCCCATCCCGGAGCTGGGAATTTTGGGGATGCAGCGTTGCCCTGCCCAGCATCCCGCACACCCCACGGCGGGGTTGCAGCTGCCCTGTCCCCATCCCTCCCCTCCGGCTGGCGGCTGCCACAGCCTGGGCACGGCAGCAGCCCCCGGCCGTGGGAATGGGAAGTGGAGAGGCTCTATTTTAAACCACCGCTGTGGGTTGGTGACCTAGAAAAGCAGCTCCGGGAGCAGGAGTGTGAAGTCCAACCTCCCCCGCTGCGAGCGGGGCCGCCGAGCACAGGGTGACCTAAATAAAACCATGGAGAGGTGTCGGGGGTGCTGCTCCCCAAAATAAACCATGGAGAGGTGTCAGGAATGCTGCTTCCCCGAATTAAACTATATAGAGGTGTTGGGGGTGCTGCTCCCCCAAATTAAACCATGGAGAGGTGCCGGGGGTGCTGCTCCCCCAAATTAAACCATGGAGAGATGTCAGGAATGCTTCTCCCCCAAATTAAACCATATCGAGGTTTTATTTTATAAGGCGCTGCTCCCCCAGCCCCAAGTTTGCAGCTCAGGACCCTCCCAGCATCATCCCTGACAGTTTCAGAGGGGTAAGAGGAGTTTAAATGGATAAATCCCTGCGTTTGGCAAGGATGCAGCAGGAGCAGCACTGGGGGTCCTTCATTCTGGATGCTGATGGAAAATACCTACGGAATATTTCAGCAGTGATTTGGCAAAGCTGATGCTCCCCGTTGAGGGGTGGGAGGGGAGATAAAGCTGAGGAGAAAATCGCCTTCCTCCCCCCTTTTTTAATGCGCTGTCAGGAGGAATTTCAATTATTTAAAGCTCACAGGTACGTGCTCTTTGCAGCCTCCAAAATGAAACAACGCCCAGCTCTGCTCAGCCCCAAACCCAGGAAGGTTCTGGGCTGCTGCCTTGGGCTGAGCGCAAGACAGCCAATTAATTAAATCAGTAAATAAGTTCTCCTAATCCCATTAACAAAAGAGGAGCTGGAGATTAAATCTTTGATGGCACTTACTGCAAAATTAATGCAGGCAGCGTGTTAGGAAATGTATTCTTCCCCTCACCTCGGCAAGGATAACAGCGCAGTTTTATAGGACAGGGCGTTATCAGGAATGGGAAATGGATGTAAAACCAGCCCAGATCTCATTAAAAGGGTGTAATGAGCTGCAGACTGAGCGAGCTGGGCCTGCAGAGCTCGGGGCTCTGCGGCGCTGCCACGCCAGACCCTGTCTGTGCCACCACGGGGGTGCTGCTGAGGGTTTTGGGGTCCCTGTGGGGTTTCTCGGCTCTGGGTGAGGGCTGGGAACGAGGGATTTTTCAGCAGGATAAGGAGCAGGGTGGGATGTGGAGCTGAGTGCCAGGCTGAGGGGTGGTTTAAAACATCCTGGAATCCTCCCAAGGTGCTGCTCCTCCTCAGCTTTTCCAGAGGAGAAAATCCCCTCCTGGTTTCCCTGTGGCACCGCAGGAGAAGGGACAAGGGGGAAATTCCTTTCTTCTCTATTCATGGATTTATTTTATCCCAGCACATTCACTGGGGGGATGGATGGAGGCTGTCTCCTCTGCCTTGTGCCTTGTTTGGTGTTTTCTGAGGCTGGGCTGGAGGTGTTGGTGGAACTGCATCCCAGGCAGGTCCCGAGGGAGAATCCCAGGGATGGATTCCTCCTGCTCCAGCCTAAATCTTGGCTTGGGATTTTCTCTCCTGGGAAAAGCAGATGCAAACTCTGTGGTCCCTCAAGTTCTGGGACAACCACTCTGGATTCAGCTCAGAGTTTCTCCATTCTCCATCACTCCTTCTCCATTCTCCTCCTGCTCTTTTCTCCTCCCTGTCTTTCTCCAAGAGTCATTCCCAGCAAGGATCCGCTCTGGGAGCCTGGGGATGGATTTGGGGTGCTGGTTGCTGGATCCTTTCCCACCTCTTTTGTGTCTGCAAGAGCTCAACCCCCCAAAGCCCTTGGTGGGTGTGATGAGCTGCACATGCTGAGGATGAGTTATGGAATGTCACATTCCAGGGAGATCCTGGAGGCAGATCCATGGGGACCAGCCCGGGGGAAGCAGCTGAGTGATTTACAGGAGTGACAAACGCTCCCCTGGGTGCCTGAGCTGCCACCAATCCTTGCAATTTCCCTCCTTGGAGCTGCTCAGGGAGGGCCTGGCGTGCTCCTGATTTATTTTCCCTGGATCTGAAGCTGTTATCCAGAGTTTCGTGTGCCTGAGCTCCGAGACTTTATCCACTGCCACTGGAACTCCTTTAATCTTAATTAAAAACACAAGAAAAATTGTTGGATAAAGTTCCCATTCCATTTTCCACCAGACTCTGTTGATACCAGAGGGATAATCCCAGCCTGGTCTGGCTCATCCCTCCCTATCTCCAGTCAATTAGACACCACTAATTATGCTGTAAATGAGGGGAGAGCTTTCCTCATGGATTCCTCATCCCCAGCTCCATCCTTGTCTCCGTCTCCATCCTGAGCTCCATTCCCAGCTTGGGAAGGCCTGGATCTGACGAGGATTTGGTGCTTGGAGCCTTCTGCACCCATGAACTTGGGGTTATCCCTCAATGATTCCCTCAGAATATTAAAATAATAAAAAATAAGATAAATGCAAGAGCATCCAGCCTGGAGCAGGGAAAGGCTGCACAGCCCCAAAATTTCCAGGAGTTTTGGCTCTGCTCTGGAATTTGAGCAGGATCTGCCACGCCTGGTGCTTCATCCAAATCTGGGCAGGATGCTCTGGGCTCAGATGGGGTGGGAAGCTCCATGCTCAGCCAGGAAAAGGGAAAAAACACAAAAAATTCCTGGAGAACCAGAGGGGAAGCGAGCGTGGAGATACAGCAGGGAGGAAATAAATATAGAAATGAGTCTATAAATGATTATTTAAATGAATATATAAAAATGAATAACTAAATGAGTATAAAAACAAATACATGCATGAATCTATAAATGAATACATAAATGAACATAGAAATGAATATAAAAATAAATATAGAAATGAATATAGAAATGATTATAAAAATGAATATATGAATGAATGTATAAGTAAATATATAAATAATCATAAAATGAATATATAAATAAATGTGTAAATGAATAAATAAATGAATGTACAAATGAATGCAGAACTAAATATAAAACCCTCCCAGCTTTGATCTGCTGGAGGATCTGCCAGACTGCCAAACTGTACTTCCAATTCCACAAAAAAAATTCCAACTGCCTCTTTTATTTTCGAAGTGGGGCTAAAAAAAGGAGAGAGTGGAAGTGCCAGGGATTTAGAACAGACAAGTGCAGGTGTTGCTTTGTTTCCTTTCTGGAAAGCCACTTTTAGATCTGATTTTCAAATTGCTGCTGCTTTTTGTGAATCTCCGAGGAAGGTGTCAAGACAGATCAGCTTGAAAGTCCCAAGTGTTTTGCATAACTGAGGCAATTCTTTTGCTAAATAAAAACACAGAGTTGGGCCTGGAAGAGAAGAAAACGTCCATCAAAGATCTGGTTGATGCCAATCAACACTCAGCCTTCAGTGCTGCAATGCTTTCCATCCTTCAAGGATTTTTCTCTGTTTAAAATCTGGATTTTCATGAGAGGTTTCTTGCAGCTGAGGGAAAAGAAAACCTTTTCTAGGAAATCCAGGTGAAGGATGGGTGAAATGCAGCTGGAGGAATGAGGAATTCCTCCTCCAAGGTGTCAGCCACAAGCAGCGTGGTCCTGGTTTGTGCCTGGAGCTCCTTGGGACCTGGGAAGGGCCAGGCCTGGGATCTGCAGGGATTGGGAGCTGGGAGGGGCAGCAGCTCCACAGCTTTTGGTGGATGCTGAAGTGGGGAGGGGTGGGAGCTCCAAGCTCATCCCACTCCACCCCTGCCATGGGCAGGACACTTCCACATCCCAGGCTGCTCCAAACCCTGCCCAGCCCGGCCTTGGGCACTTCCAGGGACCCAGGGGCAGTCTCACATCATCACAGGGGACAATTCCTTCCCAATATCCCATCTAAATCTACCCTGTTCTGTCTTTAAGCCATTCCCTGTGTCCTGTCCCTCC
>VRYO01002095.1:2861055-2876311 GCA_009812075.1 Sialia sialis | reverse complement strand
CCTCCCGGGCACCCACCCGAGGTAGGTGACAGCAGGTGCTGCCACCCCAGCACTGCCAGAGAGGTTCTGGGGCTCCTTCCCAAGCTCAGCATGGAAAAAACTCTGGGGAAAAAGCATCCAGAGCAGTCGTGGGGCTGCTGCCTGTGTCCTAAAGAAGCCTGGAGATGTTTTATCCAGGATTCCCAAGTGGGGGTGGATGGGGTTGCAGGACATCCTAGAGCAAAGAGCGCCCAGCTGAGAGGTTGGGCGCTGCCTGGGTAGGGATGTGGTGATGGAGAAGCCTTGGAAAAATAGGGATAAAAACAAGGAAATCCGGGTAAACAGTGGCAATGGGATGGGGTTGGGGGTGCGTGGGCCGCAGCTTCACCCCCTCTCGCTCTGTTTGTGCCCCCAAGGCCAGGCGGATGCCGAGGACACCGAGGGTAAGCACCGGCCCTTGTCCCCTCCCTGTGCCTGTGCCGAGCCCCGTTCCTGCCTCTTCTATTCCCAAGGCGTTTTCCCGCACAGTTTTCCCCAGGGATGCTGCAGCGGGACCTCTCCTTGCTGCTGCCGCCCACCCTGCGGGGGATGCCCAGGTTATTCCAGGGCTTCCCCACCTCCCGCACACGCCGGGGCTGAGCCGCTGCCGCTCCAGAGCCGCCTCCGTGGGCGCTGGGTCCTGCTGGGAGGGGCAGAATTTTTTTGGTTTTTTTGGGTTTTTTTTGGTTTTTTTTTTGTTTTGTTTTTTTCCTGGTTATTTAACGGCAGTCCTTGGAAAACCTCCCAGGGAATTTTAGGAGGCTCGTGGGGGCTTGGCCTGTGTGTGGGGGATGGAGCAGCCGAGCCTTGTGCTGTGCACGGGAGGCAGAGCAGGGTGAGGATGCTGCAGTGGCTTGTTCTGCTTATTCCTCGCACCCTCCAGCACTTCCAGTGGTGGAATTATTCCGTTTGGAAAAGCCCTCAAAGCCCATGGAATTCAACCATTCCTCCAGCACTGGCAAGGCTGCTGCTGCCCCATGTCCCCAAGGGCCACATCCACACTGTTCAGGGATGGGGACTCCTGGGCAGCTGTGCCAGTGAAGAAATTTCCCCTAATACCCAACCTGTACCTCTCCAGGCATAACTTGAGGCCGTTTCCTCTTTTCCTGGGAGAGGAGCCTGACCCCCACTCCTGTCTGGGAGATGCAGAGAGCGAGGGGGCTCCCTGGGAGCTCATTTTGAGTAGCAGCCCCCGTTTCCACACTTCCACAAGGGGATGAGGATCCCTGATCCCCCTCCGACACCGTCTGCTCTCATTTGGGGGATCATTAAGTCGGGAACAGCAAACCCTCCTCTCCTTGGCTCTGTGGAAGAGGCAGAGAGGGGCTGAGGGGACAGCTCCTGCCTGGAATCATCCCTCCATCCCACTCTTCTTTTGGGTTCTGGTGCTCCCAACTGATGCTCTCCCTCTTCCCGTGCAGAGCAGTTGGGGAAGGCACTTAATTGAGGCGATTTAATCACGCCCGTAGCTGGTGCCGTTCAACCCCGCAGGCAGCTTTTATTAATCCCGCGGCTCCTGGAGCCGGGAAGGCTCTGCCAGCTCCGCACGTCCCTGCCCGTGCTCAGCATGCTCCTGCCGTGCCCATGATTTTCCTACAGCTCCCTGGGAAAATTATTTATTGCTCTGCTCTCTCTGCACCACGGGGCTCCTGCTCCTGGACGCTCATTTCACTTCCCTCCCTGCTCTTCAGCATTCCCGGTGTTTTTCCCTCTCTCCCTCCCCCTTTCCTCCCACAATCTGTTGCGTTCCGCTTTGTCCTCGCGCCCGGTGACCCTGAGAGCCCAGCCAAGGAGAAACAGCCCATTTATGTCACGGCAAAGATTTATCCCTGGCGTCTCCAGCAGCAGCCAGGTGAGCGCCGAGCCCTTTTCCAGTCACGTCCGTGGGGTCGCGATTCATCACCCTGGAGCGCCGGGGCTGGGATTGATCCGCTGGGACGGCGGCTGCTGGGTGATGGAAGGGAGAGGCAGAGGCAGCTGCCGCGGCTGTCTCCTTAACAAATGGGAGATGATCGGCAGAAGGAAAATATGACATCCCCCTCCCCATGGCAGGCATGTGGAGCTGTGATGCCGTCAGGGGTTTGGCGGGTGCTGAGCACCAGGTGATGGATACCTCCGGCATTGTTTTCCCCTGGGATTCTCGTGTCCTTGGGCATTTCCTGAGCTCTGTGTGCAGCTCTGATGGTGCAGAGCCTGCTGCAGTGGCCGGGAGCTCGGGAGTGCTGCAGTGGCCGTACCCATTGTCCCCCTGCTGCTGGGCAGCACCCAGGGATGGCAGCTGGCTTCTCCAGCCTCACTGCTCCTTTACCCCTCTCCTTCCAGGCACCGACGCCACAGCGGCAGCCCGGGGGAGCCGCAAAGCGGCCGAGGCCCGGCCGGGTCCGTGCGGCAGCGAGGACACCGCTGGGGACAGCGAGAGCCGCGACTACGCTGCCGACAGCGCGGTCAGCAGGAGCCCCGGTGAGAGCCTGCATCCCTGCAGGGACACCTGGGGGACACAAACCCGCCTGCTCCCTGCTGATTGTCCCCTGTCCTTGCAGGCGTGAAGAGAACCAACTCGGTGCAGGGCCAGCGGCCACCCCCGCCCGCCACCGCCGGTCCCGCCGGGCCCGCCCCGGCAGCAGCGCCCGCAGGTAGGATGCCGTGGGGACAATCCCCGGGGACACCCCGCGGCCTTGGCGCGGTGGCAGAGGGCACGAGGCAATGTCGCAGGCCAAGCCCGCTGATGCCACCTCTGTCCCCAGCAGCGGCGGCAGCAGCAGCAGCAGCAGCAAGGCCGGGTCCCGGGGGTCCCGCCCGCTTCCCGGACAGACAAGGTAACCCCGGGCTGCCTGCGGGGGGCTGGGGGGCACAGCAGCACCGGCGGGGCTAACGGGGGGTTCCTCCCGCAGCCAGCCCCCCGCTGGGAGCCCCGGAGCGGGGAGGAGGCTTTGTCCCCCCCGGCAGGGAGGACAGGCCGGCCTGGCAGCCCCCGCAGCCCCCCGCGGCATCCGCGGCCCCGCAGCGGCAGCAGCAGCAGCCCCGCGAGGAGGAGGAGGAGGATGCCAACAGCTACGACTCGGATGAAGGCAGTACGTAGCCAGTGAGGGAGGGAGTTTCTTTGGGAAATGTGGCATTTGGAGGTTGCTGGGAGGGGGTCTCCAGCAGGGAAAGTCTTTGGGGAATGCGGCTTCCCGGCGGGGATTTGAGGGGGAGGATCTGTGGGAGAACATCCTGGGTGGGAAGAGCTGCTCGAGGCGGGAGCAGGTGCTTGGGTTGGAGCAGCTGATGCTCTCTGTGCTTGCTCTTCATCCCTGGGGTGCAGCAACACGAGCCTGAGCTGGTTTCCAACAAGCCAAAACTGAGCCCCAGCAACGGGAGGAGGTGCTGTCCCGAGCTGGAGCATCTCCTCAGGGTGCTCCAGGGTGGAATTGTGGTGGGAAGGGTGGGTTGGGCTCCTCCTGCTCTGCCTGGTGGATATTGGAGTCAGCTCCAAAGCCCCAGGTTGCTCTCCCTGGGCTGAGCACAGCTCCCCAATCCGTCCGGATTTGCGGCGGTTTGGCTGCTGCCAGCCCAGTCCCACTGCATTAAACAGCTTTTATTACATTTGACCCGCAAATCTTTCTAATTATTGCTAATCGGGGATGATTAAATGCAGTTACTGGACGGGGTTTTAACGAGGTTGTTTCCTCCTCCCTCGCTGTCAGCCACGCTGGGAGCTCTGGAGTTCAGCCTGCTCTACGACCAGGACAACAGCTCCCTGCACTGCACCCTCATCAAGGCCAAGGCAAGAGCTCCTCTTTTTTCCCAATTTTCCCCCCCTTTTTTTCCCTTTTTTTTCCTCTTTTTTCCTCCTTTCTCCTTGATTTAAATCCATCTGGCTCCCAGTTTCTCTGGTACAATGGGATGGAAGCCCTGTGGCTGCCGGCAGAGGCTGCTCCCTTGGGAGATCCCAGCTGCTCCTGGCTGGGCAGGGCTTGGGACGCTTTCCTTGTGTGGCTCCAAGAGATCTATGGTGCTCTGGAACAATTCTCCCAGAGAAACTGTGGCTGCCCCATCCCTGGAAGTGTCCAAGGCTGGATTGGCCAGGGTTTGGAGCAAGCTGGGATAGTGGAAAATGTCCCTGCTGATGGCAGAGGGTGAAACTTGGTGATATTTGAGGTCTCTTCCAACCCAAACCATCCTGTGATCCTACAATTCTGATTTTTCCAGGGATGGGCTGGATGTTTCAGCACGTCCTGGCACTCACAGCTGCTCAGGGCAGAGGCTCTTGGGTCACTGAGCACATTTTCTCTTTGGGTTTTTCACTTCCTTGGCTTTGCTGAAGGAGAATTCATGTCCTGTGTTTCCTTTCTCCTTTTTCAGGGGTTAAAACCAATGGATTCCAATGGCCTGGCTGACCCCTATGTGAAGCTGCACCTCCTGCCTGGAGCCAGCAAGGTGAGGCTTTGCCAGCTTTGGTGCTGGGGATGGAGCAGAGGTTTCTCAAATCCCCCTCGGATCAGATTTTCCTGTTGATTTCTCTGCTCGCTGCTGTTTTCCCCCAAGGCTTTCTCCAAACAGGAGCAATGCTCCCAGATGCTCTCCCAGAGCTGAGGAACAGCTCATCCTGCAGGCAGGAATCTGCTCAGGGATGGAGGGAAGCTCCAGAGGAGGCATTGCTGTTAATGCATCACAAAACATCTGCCCCAAAATCTAATTATGGCCAGGGCTGGAATTATCCATTGGCTTGGAAGCTGCAGCAAGCTCTTGTTGGGCTGTGGGGAGAGAACTGTGGGGGAAACTCTGGCTCCATGATGGAAATTCCTGGGAATCTCCCTCCCCACCCAGCTGAGCTGATCTTGGTGGGCAAATCTTGAGGAGGGAGTGGCCACCAGCAGTGCTGGCTCTTTGCTTAGAGGGTGCAGCAGTTTTGTTCAGAGGAACCAGGAGTAAAAATGGGGAAAAACTGATAATAAAATAATTGGATTGATTTTACAGATTTGCTTTATGCACGGGGGATTCCTGGGTTTGGAGGAAATCTGGGTGTGATGTTGGGAATTGCGCTGATTTCTGTTGCTCTCATTTGCTGACATTTATTTTATTTTTTAAATTTTGAATGTGTGGTTGTGAAAGACACACAAGTGACAGCTCCTCAATTCCGCATTGTCACCTCCTTTAGACCATGAGAGCTGTGACCTGAGCCCCCACAGCCTGCCTGGACACTTTTTTCCCTTCTCCTTGAGGGAATAAAAACCAGGGAGTGACAAAATCCAGGCTCACACATCACCAAGCCCCTTTGCAAAATTCCCCCTTCATGCTCCCCTGGAGCTGCTGGCTCTCCATCCCCCAGATGTGCCAGATGTGGTGGGGCATCCCTGCCAGGAGCTGGGATGGATTCTTTGTGTTTGTTCCACCCCACAGTCGAATAAGCTGAGGACGAAGACGCTGCGCAACACCCGGAACCCCGTGTGGAACGAGACCCTGGTGTACCACGGCATCACCGACGAGGACATGCAGAGGAAAACCCTCAGGCAAGGACTGGAAACCTCCAGCACGAGCCCGGGATCCCACAGAAGGGTGGGATGGGGTTTTGGGTGTCCACCCCTAGGAGTGCAGCGGGGCTAGAAATGCAATTTTGAGTTAAAATCAACATGAATTTGCTTATTTGGATTTTTTTTTTAAGAGAGGAGCACTGGCATTTTGACTTTGTCATTTAACAGTAAATTATTGATTATACTACAATTTTTATCAAGGTAGCGATGCGTATCTCTTCTGATTTAGCTCTGAAAAAAAAATCTCTAAAAATATCCCTCAAAATTTATGTCTCTTTCCCTTCTCAGGAAACTTCCACCTCTTGATTTCTTGCAACATCATAAAGCAAATATTAAAAATGTTGATTTTTTTTTACTTTTTTTTTTTTTGGCAAGCTAGAAATGTAATTGCTTTTGGTCAGAGGAAATCCAGATCAAGGGTGGGTTTGGGGGGGGTTTCTTTGCTTTTCCAGTGCCCCTGGTTGATGTTCTCCTTTCCCTCTTCCCTCCAGGATCTCCGTGTGTGACGAGGACAAATTTGGCCACAACGAGTTTATCGGAGAAACCAGAGTTGCCTTGAAAAAACTCAAAGCCAACCAGAAGAAGAACTTCAACATCTGCCTGGAGAGAGTAATCCCAGTGAGTGTCCATGAAAATTCCTTCTGTCCCCGTTGGGATTGCAGACAAATGGCACCTGAGGGACGCAGGGATGGGCTGTGGGGGCTGCTGACTTCCCTGGCACCTTCAGGAGTTGGATTCCCACCTGTGCCTGGGCTGCTGTGACATCAGGAGATCAGAGCATGGTGGGAATCCATGGGAAGTGATTCCAGGGACTGCCCCTGTTGGATGGATGTCACCGTGGAGGAGGGGACAGGTTGCTCTGTCTCCTGTTGGATCTGCTGGGGTGGGGTTGGTGGAGCAGATGAACATTTCAGAGCTCATTGCAGCAGCTGGGCTGCATGCACATCCCAGTTTTTTGCTGTGGGATGGTTCCTTCCCAGCCGTTCATGGCAGTCTCCTCCTCCCTTTCCCATCCCAGACAAAGCGCACCGGAACAACCGGCGCATCCCGCGGGATGGCTCTGTACGAAGAGGAGGTGAGTCCTGGGAGCGGGACACGCTCCATCCATGTGTAAATCCCATGATCCCCCATCCCATTCCCTGATATCCACCCCATCCCTCCTGCTCTGACTCTATAACTCCTGAGAAATGAGTTTTATAAAGTTGGGATGAATTTATTCAGTGCTGAGGTGCACGGGGATAGCTCCTCCCAAAGCGTGCACCCCAAAACTTCAAACTACTGCTCAATTTATCCCCTAAAAGCCTGGGATTACACAATACACCTAATTTTCATGTCCTAGCCCCACCTAGCCCCTTGCTTCATAATAAAATGAACCAAAAGTTCTTCAGCCCTTGTGCCTCCCCAGTTCAGGAGTCTCTGACAAAGGTTTCCAAACTCTTCATTGCACTTGAACTTTCCAACTTTGTCTCCAGAGCATGTGTCTTATTCCAGACCTTGAGATTAGTTCTTGCTGGTTTAGGGTTTTGGATTTATCACTTATTACTTGTAGCCTTGCACCCCTCACTCCGTTTAACACAAACCAGTCTGCCTCTCCTCCCGATTTTTGCCAGCACAGTAAATGTCAGGCATCCCTCATTGTCTTGCTTAGCTAATTTTGATGAACTATTCCTTCCTCTTCAATCCCCCCATCTCAGCTCCTGGGCTGAGTTTTGCTGTCCCGGCTCCCTCCCGCAGGTGGATCGCGGTGGGGACGTGGAGGAGCGCGGCAAGATCCTGGTGTCGTTGATGTACAGCACGCAGCAGGGCGGGCTCATCGTGGGCATCGTGCGCTGCGTGCACCTGGCGGCCATGGATGCCAACGGATACTCGGATCCCTTCGTCAAGCTGTGAGTGAGCTGGGAACGGCTCGGGCTGGCCATGGAGAGCCCTGGCACAGCAGGAGCTGTGCAGCAGCAGGGTGGTGTTCCCACTGTGGGTGCTGCGCAGAGGTCTGCCACTCCCCAAATGTCCAGATCCTGTGGTTACCTCATGGAGAACCCCAGAATTTTTAAAGGCTGGAAAAGACTTCAGGAGTGTAGTGGTTTGAAAGCAAAACAAATGAGAAACTCCCAAGTCAGAAATACAATTTAATAGGAAAAAAAGAAAAAGAAAATATGTGTGATAGTACAAAAGAAACCCACTGACAGAGTCAGAATCCAACCTGACACCCCCTGGTTTGGATGGTGGTAGCAGTCTGGATGGAGTGGTCTTGTTGAAGCAGTGATCCTGTAGAAAAATCTGGTAGTTCTTGTCCTCTGAAAACCAGTGAATATGGGCAGCTTTGGTGTTCCAAATCTCAGTTTTTATCTAAGTAGAAAATGCTTGGCTCCTCCTCCTGGGTGGAGCATCTCCCAATGGGATGAGTGAAACTCCATGGCTCATTAACAGGAGATATCTCCTAGAGAAATGATGGCTCATGGGAAAGATAAAGAACACTGCCCCACCTGGTTTTAACAGCTGGCCCATTAGCAGAGAATATCTCCCAGAGAGATAAGGGTCACTGCCCCACCTGGTTTTAAGAGCTGGCCCATTAGCAGAGAATATCTCCCAGAGATAAGGGTCACTGCCCCACCTGGTTTTTAACAGCTGGTCCATTAGCAAAGGATATCTCCCATGGACATAAGGATCATTGCCCCACCTGGTGTCAGCAGTTGGTGATAGAACACAAATTTTGGGCACATCTTTACATTGTAACCTAGGACAAGGAGTCCAGCCTCTGACTGATCAGCTGATGTCAGCAAGCAAAGGATGTGTGAGGGACGTGGGGATGGGTTTGGGGCTGCAGCCCAAGCTGGAGGTGCACAACTTCCCTGGGATCCCTTGTGGGATTTCCACCTGTGACTCATGAAGGGTGTGGGGTCCTTTTCTCCACCTCTGACCCACCCTGGCTGCAGGACAGAGGTGGCTTCATGTCCCTCTGTGCCCCACTTGCTGTCCCATAAACCCCCATGGCTCCTGGGAATGTGGGGAATAAAGTTTTTATTCTGACTTCATGAGCTGCACCATGGAGATGTCCCTGCAGCCATTCCTGGTGGGAGTTTTTTCTCCTGATTTTTTTCCTTTGCCTTCATAAAAAAAAACAGTTGTTCTCCCTGAAATCCATTCAGTAATTCCCATGTTGAACATATTCTTCTCCTGTCTTTGTAGCTCAGTGGAACTGAGCAGTTTTCCTTCCCAGTCTCCCTTTATTTATTGTATTCTCCATTTCCACAAACAGAAGACGGTGGTTTTACATTTTTAAATCAGCTTCTAACCTAATTAATCCCAGCCCTAAATTGAGTTCTGGATCTGCAGCCAGGCTGCACAGCCCCAGCCCCACACTTTTCCCACATCCTCTGGAAGGTGGGAAGGGAGAGTGGCCCTAAATAAATCTCTTCCAGCTCAGAAACTCACTTTTTAAGCTTATAAACTCCCACTGCTCTTGCACTTGAATTTTGAGCTGTTTTCTGTTGCCCCCAGTTGGCTGAAACCTGACATGGGAAAAAAGGCCAAGCACAAGACACAGATCAAGAAGAAAACGTTGAACCCTGAGTTTAACGAGGTATGGATGGATATTTTTAATATTAAATCAATTCTCTGAATACAGTGTTGAGTGGAGGAGGTGGAAGACAAACCCCCCAAGGTCTGGCTCTTTGCTCAAGCTCCTTTCCCCCTCCTGTGCCCAGGAATATTTTGGGAATGGCTTTGCCATGGCAGCACCACACACCCTGAAAGCTCCCTGCTGTCAGCTCCGTGTCCTCCCAGCTGGGGATGTGGGTGGGATCAGGGTTCCTGGGGGTGGGAATTGGGAATTCTCCACTGGTGCTGCTTGGATGGGACACCTGGAAAGGACTCACGTGGGTGCAAGGGAAAAGCTGTGCCACAGGGAAGGAGAGTTTTTCCCTCATGAATTCTGTTTTAACCATCCTCTCCCTGAGTTTTGAATACAGGTCCAACCCTTTAAGTGCAGCTTTTAGGGTGTGTCATCCTCTGGGGTGTGATGTGAGTGTTCCCATTCCTGCAGGAGTTCTTCTATGACATCAAACACAGCGACCTGGCCAAGAAATCCCTGGACATTTCCGTCTGGGATTACGACATCGGAAAATCCAACGACTACATCGGTGCGTGATGAGTGGGAGTCTCTGCCCTCAGGGGCAGGGATTTAGTGCCTGCTGTGGGGTTTGGGGGGCCTGGCTCACCTGCCCAGGTGGGGTGGTGGAATTTGGCACCTTCAGCATCCTGGGCTGGAAAAACATCTCCGGGCGTTTCCATTTAAATTTTGAATCCAGGAGGTGGAAAAAGCGTTGCAGGGTGTGAGGTGTGTCCCCGTGGCGGGATTTCCTGGAACATCAGCATCACCTCTGGGCACAAACTCTGCCCCTCTCCTCTTTTCCCAGGCGGCTGCCAGCTGGGAATCACAGCCAAGGGCGAGCGCTTGAAACACTGGTACGAGTGTCTGAAGAACAAGGACAAGAAGATCGAGCGCTGGCACACCCTGCAGAACGAGAACCACGTGGCCAGCGATTAAAGGGAGCCCTCCCCACCCTGTGCCACCCCCTGATGTCCCCGATGTCCCTGGTGTCCCGTCTTCCAGCGCAGCCACGCCTTGCTACAGCCTCTGATCCCAGGGTCCTCCACTGAAAACCCCCCCAGGATCTTTTCTAGTCTCCCTTATTTATTTTCAGCTGGGGGAGGGAGGCCGCTGAGCTCTCCTGGTGTGTAATTTTGGCAAGCAATAGTTCCCTCCTGACTGTTCCCCCCTCTCTCTCTCTCTCCGTCCCCGTGGCAGTGTTCCCATCGCGTTTCTGACGCTCTGTGTCCCTCCAGCCTCCCCTCCAGCAGGAGCTGGGAGTGCTGGGCTGGGGAGCATCAGCCTGTCCTGCTTGTGTGATCTCTCAATACCTCAGTTGCAATAACGAAAAAAAAAAAAAAAGCTCCTTGGCTTTGGTGTGGGTTTCACCGCCGCCTGGTGTCCGTGTCGTCGTGGTTAGGCCAACCCCGGTGCCACCAGCGTCATCCTGCGAGTCCTGCTTGAGCTTCACCTGCGGGCTGGCCCACCTGAGCAATGCTGTGGCACGTCCTTTTGCTGAGAAGATCCACCACCACCACCACCACCACAACAGCGACAAGGAGGGTTTGGGCAGCTCTGGAGCAGGTTTGGGCTGGTTCGTGTCCTGGCGGTTCCTTGGCCCCGGGAATTTGGGGGCTCTGCTGCTGTGGCTGTGTTTTAGGGTTGTGACTACCTCCTCCTCACCTCTGAGCTGTGCTGTAGTGACTGAAGGCGGCCCCTGGCTCCCTCAGACCCCTCCTGCTCCCAAGGATTTGCTGTTCCTCAGGAGGGAAGCTGAGGGAGCTGCTGTTCCCCTCAGCCCATGCTGTGTGCAAGGATTGTTGCTTTAAACCACCCCAGCTCCTGGAATTAGCTGGAGCAGTCCGAGATCTTCCAAACTGGGGTTGGTTTGGTTTGGTTTTCTTTGTTTTTCCCAGTTGTCTGCACCAATTTGTCCTCAGCCTGTGCTTTAAGGATGGCCTGGAGCTGCCTGGAGAGCAGGAGAGCAAAGACTCTGCAGCTGCTGCTGCTGGGCAGAGCAACCATTCCCAGATCCTGGAAACATTCCCAGATTCTGGAGCCATTCCCTGATCCTGGAACAATTCCCTGGTTCTGGAAACATTCCCTGGCTCTGGAACAATTTCCTGATTCTGGAAACATTCCCTGATTCTGAAGCCATTCCCTGTCTCTGGAATCATTCCGTGATTCCGGAACAATTCCCTGGTTCTGGAGCCGTTCCCTGATTCTGGAACAATTCCCTGATTCTGGAGCCATTCTCTGATTCCGGAATAATTCCCTGATTCTGGAGCCATTCCCTGTCTCTGGAATAATTCCCTGATTCCGGAACAATTCCCTGATTCTGGAGCCATTCCCTGATTCCGGAACAATTCCCTGGTTCTGGAATAACTCCCTGGCTCAGGAGCCTTTCCCCAGGGATAGGAGCACCCCACGGAATATTTGGAATTTTTTGTCGCACTGTGCATGTCGTGTGAATCCTCCCCCTGCAGCCTCTGGAGCTGGATGAGTTTTGTTCTCCTGACATTTTCTTTATCTCCCCCCTCCCCCAGCAGAACTTGCTCATGTCCCCAGCCCTGGGTGACACAAGGTTCCCCTCTCCTTGGATCTCCAGGTGGGAAAAGCCAACCCAAGCCACCCCAGAGCTGGGAATCCTCTTCCATCCCCCCAGGCTCCATCCTGGGATTGGGCTTGGTGAGCAGAGGGGTGGAATGGAAAAGGACACCTGGAGATTTCCCCCTTTTCCATGGAGTTCTTACCAGTGTGACATCCCTGAGCCACTCTAAACAATCCTGCTCTTTTGGGCATTTCCCTCTGCATCCCTCCCTGCTCCATGCCCAGGTGAGCTGGGGGATGCTGGGATCCAGGATCTATGGTTGGACTCTCCCTTTCTCAACTCTGAGCTGCCACCGTCCTTTCCAGAGGGACGGACCTGCCCAAACATTCCTGGGCACGGAGATGTGGAAATGTGTGGCTGAGGGTAAAAAAAACCAAACTTTAAAGATCATTATCGAAGCAATTCCTTAATTTCTCCCAGCCCTGCAGCAGCCCAGCCTCCTTTGTGTGTGCAGAACAACTCAAAGTTTCCCTGATCCTGTATTCCCATTCCCTGGTCAGCCTGCTTTCTTTGGGAAAAGGATACTCAGATCATCTCTCTGCACCTCCAAAAATCAAGTGCAACTTGCCAATCTCCTCAGTATTGTGCAAAACCACAGCCCTGGTCTCTGCCCCCTCTCTTCTCAGTTTTTCTGATGGTAATTCCTGCCCTGAATGACTTCTTTTTGTTGTAAATAAAGCATGCACCTATGGATTGGGAATGGTGAAAACAAAAACAAACAAAAAAAAAAGCAAAAAAAGGAAATTAAAAGCCTCTTCTACTGCTGTTTGCATTCAGACTCGCATGCAGTGATTTTACAGCCAAATATCAGTTTACAACTGTTAAGAGAAAAAAAAAAAGAAAACGTTCCACAGGAATTAGAAATCCTCCAGTCTTCCGCTGCATGCAGCACAACATCCTCTCTTGATGTGGTATCTAATAAAGTGAGACTATTGGAAAAGAACAAAAAATAAAACCAGCATTTTGGCTTCTTTACTTCCCTGTGGGAACAGGACCCTCGTGGGGCGGGCAGAGGTTGGGAATTCCTGCTGGGATTGAGATGTTGAGGAGTTTGGGGTGGGTGGGGGAGAAATCCTGGCTCCTCCTGGGGGGTGACAGGGATTCCTGGGTTTGGGAATATCCTGGGTAAAACCATCCATGGGCTGGGGGCTGGGAGGGAATTCCCGAAGGAAAAGCAGGAGCAGGGGTGGGAGATTTTTGTCCTTCCCCAGTTTGGGGAGGAGGAGCTGCTCCCTCGGATGGTGGCAGCTCCACTTGTGCCACTGCTCCAACCAAGAAACTATTTCCTTTTATTTCCTTTTTATCTTTTATTCCCCTTAAATTAATTTCCCATTATTTCATTTTATTTCCCTTTATTTCATTTTATTTCATTTCCCATTATTCCCTTTAATTTCCTTTATTTTCCCTTTCTTTAATTTCCTTTTATTTTCATTTTATTACCTTTTATTTCTTATTATTTCCTTTTATTTAATTTCCTATTATTTCCTTTTATTTCCCTTTATTTCATTTCCTTTTATTTCATTTCCTTTCATTTCCCTTTATTTAATTCCATTTTATTTCCTTTCATTTCCCTTTATTTAATTCCATTTTATTTCCTATTATTTCCTTTAATTTCCTTTAATTTCCTCTTATTTATTTCCTTTTACCGTGGCGTTTTCAGGCTCAGTTCTCTGGGCAGAGCTGGTGGGAGTCCGGGTGGTGACACTGCCCCGGAGGGACATCACCGGGAGCGGAACCGGGACCGGGAGCGGGCGGTGGCGATGCCCCGACACAGCAGCAGATGTCACTGGAGCTCCGGGGATGGAGCGCAAGGCGGTGCCACAAGGAATTTGGAAATTTGGGAATCTTGAGGACGATCTGACCCCGCTCCTAACGCTGCTTCTCTTCCAAACCTTCAGCGGCAGGGATGAGTTGAGGCTGGAGGAAACATTCCCAGGGAAATCCAGCCTTCAAATTCAGATTTATCTTGTTTTCATTGCTTTTTGTTTCCCAGAGCTGAGTTCTCCTCATTGATTTTTCCTCCTCTTTTTCATTTCCTGCCCAGCAGAGAAATCCCAGTGGAGGAATCCAACCCAGGAGGTCCCAGCAGGGAAGAGGACTGGGGTGAGGATTCTCTGGGATGAAGCTGCTGTGCTGTTTGTGGTTGGTTGTGAATTCCAGAATGGAAAATTATTCCAAAGAGGGATTCTGTGCAAATCCATGGGGATAAAAGAGGATCCTTTATTCCCTCTATTTCTCCTCCCATCTTCTCCTCAGCCTTTTCAGAAGGGAAGTCCTTGGGTTGCAAATTTGGTTTGTTCAGGACCATCCTTTGCATCTCCTGGCTCCCGGTTTGATTCCATCTCAGCACACTGAACCATTCTGCTCTTCCAGCCGCTTTCCTCCTGTGCTGACTGGGTTTGGACCTCTGGAGTCTGGATTCTCATCCCAGCTCTGGCCAGGCCTGCGAGGAGCAGGAATTTACAGTGGCTGGGAAATCAATTCCAGAGAGTGGGGAAATGGGGATGGCACCTTCAGCAGCTGCCAGGACCCGAGGCAGGTCCTTGGCTGCTCTGGGAGAGGGGCCAGGAGCATCCCTGGAGAAAAGCCATGGGATGGAGGTGTTGGCAAAGCATTGGGCTCTTGTTCCACTCCTGCAAAATCCAGCGTGGCCAAGTGGCTCCTCTGCAAGGCTCCCATGGCTCCAGGAGGTCACAGCAGCACCAGTGACCCAGCTCCTGCCCTGCAGTGCTGTTCTCTGATTACCTCACGTGGGATAATTCGTTAAAAATTCCATGTTATGGAGCTCTGCTCATCTCCTGCCTGATCCTGGGGCATCAGGAGTGCTCTGAACAGGAGAGAAACCTTCCCTGGCACCCCATCTCCTGGGAGAAAAAAAAAATAAAATAAATAAACCAAGTTTTTCTTCTTTAACATTTCACTGAAAAAATTGTGGAGCTCAAATAAATAAATCCCTCCTCTATCCGCTTTGGAGCCCAGCTTTTCCAAAAGCCAGCAGGGAGAAATCTCTTTATCTCCCAGGGCAGAGATAACAATGTAATTACGAGCTGGGATCAATGGCTTTCATCCCATCCCGAAATAAATTGTTCTCCTTCCACTCCAATGCCCAGAGCTTGGCTACCATCTCCTCTGGGCTAGTGGCCACTGCAGTGGTGAAGGCATCTGGAGAGGCCATGAAGATTTTCCTGAGTTTTGGGAATTATTTTGCACAGGGGAACAAGTGGGAGAGGCCAGTGGAGACCCTCGGGGTGCCAGTGAAATGCAGAGCTGTGTTTTAGAGGTCCTGTGAATTTCCAGGCTTTTTTGGGAAAGAAAAATCCATACAACATACACCAGCTCTTTTTTTTATGGCAGGCTGCAGAATGGGAGAGTCATCCATGGCAATTGGAGAGAGGAGTATGGCAGCTGCCAGAAATCCCAGATTCCAGCAGACTCCGCTCTCCAGGAAAAGTAGCGTGGGATCATGGGGAGGGAATTGGAAAAGGAAATGGAGTCGGATTCGGCACAGCTGGAATATTAACTGGG
>VRYO01002095.1:2727007-2853352 GCA_009812075.1 Sialia sialis | reverse complement strand
TTTTTTTTTTTTTTTATTATACTGAATTCTGCTCTCCGAAAGTAGGACACAGCCATTCCACGTGTGTGCTCCAAAGCTCCATAATCTCCTGCTGCTGGCCAGGCTCGGGAATCGTTGTGCTGGGAGCCCTCTGGCCAGGAGCAGCTTTGCCAGGTGCTCCAGGGCTCTGGATGCAGTGAGGAGAGGTTGGAGGGGATGGACACCCCCGGGAACCCCTGGGATGGATGTCACCCCTTCCTGGGGATCATCACACGGTCACAACCGTGTGGCATTTCCTCCTTCCCACCACCCTGGGATGCTCCTCATCCTCACCAGCAGGGAGGAAGGCACAGCAAATCCCTGAGCTGCCAAGGGAGGATGGCAAAAAGGGGCAAAAATGAGAATTTTGGAAGGTTTTCCCGAGTTTCTCCACTCCACATTGGAAGAAATCTGGATTTGCCTCACTGTTTTCCAGCTTTTTCCCTTCTGGAGTGTCCCAGGGAGGGTGAGGAGCAGCTCACAGCTCATTTATCAGCCAGGGTTTAGGGAAGAGCCAAAATCCTGTGGCAAAGCCACGGGAAGCAGCTTTGCCTCTGGATTCAGAGCTCCATGGAAGCTCTGGATGATCCCTGTGCTCCCAGACGGTTCCTCTGCTCCCTCTCCAGCCAAACACCACCAGGATTACGGGATCTGCTCCAGCTGGGAATGTCCTGATCAGACCAAAAATTCCACCAAGGCCATGGCTGGGAGCAGCCTCAAAACTCCGAGGCTGTCTGGAAAATTCCCAGCTCTGCCTGGTGTCCTGTCCATCCTGGATTTCTGGATTTCTGGAGCTGCTTCTTGCCCAGGTCGGGGGCAGATCATTGTCCCAGCCCTTCCTGCATCCATCACCGTTGTCCCAGGGATTTCATCATGCACAGCCCATCCCTCCAGGAGCTGCAGGAGGATTTATTCCCCGGCCTGAAAATTCCCTGCTTCAAACATTTTTCCTCCAAAAGCCCCGAGGTTGCAGGGTGGAAGGAATTCCAGGAGCTGTCCGGAGATGTTATCCATGGATTTTCTGGCAGGATGTGGCACAGTCACATCCCAGTGCCTGCTGTGCTCCAAGCTGCAAACTCCAACACGTGAAAGACAAACCCAGATCCATGAATTAGTGGGGAAAAAAAGGAAATTTGATCCCTTTTTGATGTTAAAAGGGAAGGTGCTGCGCATGAAGGAATGGGAGCTGCAGCTGGGCTGTGCCTCCCGTCCTCAAGGAGCATCAGGAATATTCAGGACAGCCCTGACAGGAATCTCCATCCCATTTTGTGGCTTCAGCAGCTCTGGAGAACAAAGCCCTGAGCCGAAAATCAGCTGCATGAATTGCAAAATGCCCATTGCTCAGGAATTCCCGCCTGGCTTAAGGAATGCTTTGTGTTTAGGGAGAAAATTTGTCTGGCTGAGGGCAAGGGGGGATGGTTTTAAACTAAAAAAGGAGAGATTTGGATTGCATTTCAGGGAGAAATCCTTCCCTGGGAGGGTGGGGATCCCGGGAAGTGTCCAAGCCAGCTTGGATGGAGCATCCCCCCTTTCCCTGAGCCATCCCCAAACCATCTCCTCCTGACCTAAATCTTTAATTCCTGACCCAAAATGCTCCCCCCTCACCCTGTGCCAGAAGCACAGCCCCACAGTGTTGGTTTTTATAATTTATTAGCAGGACAATCTGATTTAGGCCCTGCTGACAAACGGGATGTTGTATTCCAGGAGTTTATCCCCGGGGAACAAAACACAGCTCTGGAAACCTCATGAATTTTTTAAAGAGCTTATCAAAATCTTTATTTTTCCCCCCGCTTTTTTTCCACAGGCAGAGTGGCTGAGAGGGGAAATATCCCCTCCATCTGCATTCCCAGCACTTCTTTTCCCTTCAATCCCTTAATCCTCTTCTTTTCAGCTTTAATCCACACAGTTGCCTCTTTCTTGTTTGGTTTTTTTATTAATTCCCCCCACTCCAAATAATCACAAAACCAACACCCAGACTCTGGGGCTGTGTCCAACCTCCCAGCTCCATGAGCATCCACAAAAGTCTGGGCATTACATCACCCCAATTCCTATTTTTTTCCCTCTTTTTACCCTAGAATGACCTCGGATTTGCAGCCCTAGGGTGTTTCTTGGGATTGCAGGCAGCAGGAATTTAACATCCATCACTGCCAGCTGCCCCCCGGAGACATCCCTGCCACTGGCATCCTAATGAGTTAATTAAGGAGAAGCAGGGGATGCTGCCTGGGAGAGGCTCTTGGAATTCCCAGGGAATCGTGGCTGCTTCCCAGGGGAGCAGGGAAACACCAGCACTGAGGAAAAACCTTCAGGGGATCACAGGGAATTGGATTCCCATTCCACAGAGAATGGAAATTTTTCTAAATGGAAATCTTCCCAATATTCCCCTGCAGCTGCTCCATCCTTTTCACACGGATCTCCTGCCCCCAACCCCTCCAGATCCCAAAATTCATCCTGAATAGCAACTCAAACCCCTCAGGGCAGTTCTGCTCAACCTTTTCCAGCTTGTTCCTGCCCAAGTCGTACCACAGGAAAATAAATGTGGAAAAGAAGAGCAGGAAAATCCAGCAGCAGCTCCTTATTCTACAATTTTCCTGATTCCTTTTCCTGCCCCATACGGCTCCAGTGCAAGATTTGCTAATTATTGACTTTTAATCAGCTGTTCCCTGATATCTCAGCCAGGGAAAACTGGGAAAACCAGGATGGCAGGGAGAGTTTCCACCACTCTGGGAGGTCAGTAGGGATATCAATATTTCAATAAATGACATGAGGCTCCTTATCCTGCCTTTCCCTGGATGTCACCTCCCTAACAACCCAGACCTGGAGCTACAAGCACAGCCTCATCCTTGGGAAGAAGGAAAAACCTCTGGAAAAACTCTGGGATGCTGGAGCCACGGGAATGTCAGGGTCCAGCAGGAAGAGAAACTCCTTTTCAGATGAAACCCTGCACTCCCCAGAAAAAAAATTGAGTTAAAATTTTGAGTTAAAAATTTGGATTTCCAATTCCAAAAGGCTCCAAACGGGACTTCAATCCCAAATTTGTTTTCCCACATCCCAGGACAGCAGCACCAGGCATCCCATTTAAATTGGAGATTCTGACCTTTCTGCTGAGGATCTTTCCAGCCATCCTATTCCCAGATTTTTTTTATTTTGTGTGTGTGTGTGTGTGTGTGTGTGTGCTGGCACTTCCTAACCCTCCAGATGAGATAGGATGCAGCTTTTTCCCATATTTCTGCCTCCTCTTTTTCCCAAGCCCTCCCAAGCCCTGGGATAATTAGGAGGATTTTAAATGCCCACAAACCAGGGGTGCAGCGGGGGTGAGGAGGGGACAGCCACTCCAGTGTCCCCTGCGGGGTGGGGACCCAGGATTTGTCCTTTTCCAGTGCCAGGCGCTGGGAGCCACTGGCTCCGTTTCCCTGGATAAAGCTGGCGCCAGGAACCTCCACAATCACTTTTGGCTCCGGATCCAACGTCCCTGAGGCGGGGATTTATCTGGGGACACTCCAGGCCAATGTCAAAATGACCTCGGTGTCTTTGGGATGAAAACAACCCCAAAGCCTGCGGAATTGGATCCATCACTGGGATTGGGAATGCTTTTATGGTCCATAAGGAAAAGAGATTTGAGTCCCAGGAGGATCCAAACTTGATTCCAACAGATGGAAGGCACTGTGGATCCCGTCAGGAGAGCTGGGATTGCTGGAGAGGCACGGAGAGGATCCTTTATTTTATAAAATACAAGGGAAAATCGTTGGGATTGGGGGGGATATGGGAGAGTTCCCAAATTCCCCACGGATGTTCCCAAATCCTGCATGGATGTTGCCAAATCCCCCATGGATGTTCCCAAATCCTGCATGGGTGTTCCCAAATCCCACACAGACATTCCCAATCCTGCAGGGATGTTCCCAAATCCTGCACAGACGTTCTCAAATCCCACATGGATGTTCCCAAATCCCCCATCGGTGTTCCCAAATTCCACATGGATGTTCCCAAATCCCACATGGATGTTCCTGAATCCCACATAGACATCACCAAATCCCACATGGGTGTTCTCAAATCCTTCTCAGATGTTCCCAAATTCCTGCATGAACATTCCCAAATCCCACATGGGTGTTCCCAAATCCCATATAGACATTTCCAAATCCCTCATGGATGTTCCCAAATCTGACATAGACATTTCCAAATCCTGCACAGACATTCTCAAATCCCACATGGACGTTCCCAAATCCCACATGGACATTCCCGAATCCCACATGGACATTCTCAAATCCCACATCGACGTTCCCAAATCCCTCATGGATGTTCCCAAATCCCTCATGGATGTTCCCAAATCCCCCATGGATGTTCCCAAATCCCACACAGACATTTCCAAATCCCTCATGGGTGTTCCCAAATCCCACATGGATGGGCTGAGGTTCCCACCACGGGCTCCAGGAGTGGGGAATGAAAATCCCTATGGATATGTTGGGCCCCCTGCCTGGAAGCACAGGGCTCGGGAAGTTTTGGAATTAATTTTTAATAGATCTGACAGCACCAAAAAAAAAAAAAAAAAAAAAATCAATCCACATATGGAAACACACCCATAAATACATCCCATGCTATATTTATACACCCATTTAATTTGATATATTTAGCTACCATATATTTATTTAGGAAGCTTATTTGGATCATTTATATGCATTTACATCTATATATGTGGCTATGTATAGAATGTACGTGTTAATTTAGATATTTATTTATTTATTTGAGATATTTATTTATTTATTTCTATGGTTTATTTATTTATTTCTGTAGTTCATTTATCTCTATGTTATTTATTTATTTCCGTATTTATTTACTTATTTACTTCTATGTGTCATTTATGCATTTCTATAGTTTATTCATTTCTATGTTATATATTTACTTCTATATTTATTTAAGCATTTATTCCTATATTTTATTTATTTTTCCCCCCCTACGGTTTATTTATTTCTATGTTTATTTATTTATCTCTGTATTATTGCTATTTATTTATTTATTTCGACATATATTTAAATTTATTTATTTATTTATTTCTGCATTATATTTATTAATTTATTTATATTTCTATGTTTATTTATTTCTATATTATTTTTATCTATCTATCTATCTGGTTTTTTTCCATATATTTTAAAATTTATTTATTTATTTATTTCTACATTCTTTTTATTTGTTAATTCATTTATTAAATGTCGGTTTAATCCCTGTCCAGTGATTCTCCCGAGGATGGAGCCGGATTCCCGGGGCTGATCCCCATCCTCAGCATCCCTGGATTTGAGCCCCGCAGATGCACCGGGGCATCCCTGGAAAAAAAAAAAAACAGGGAAATCAAGAAATAAAAAATTTAAAAACCAGCTGCCATCGGGTCTGCGGGGCGGCGGGAGGGAAGGGGTTAAACCGGCAGCCGGCGGAGGGAGCGGAGCCGCTGCATGGAGACATCAAGAAACGGCGCCCGGCAGCGGCTGCGGGCAGAACCGAGCGGCAGCAGCGGGGCCGGGCTCTCCCGAGCCGGTACCGGCATCACCGGAGCGGAACCGGCACCGGCAGAACCCCCCCGGCAGCGGGGCCGGGCCGCGGGCAGCGCCCCGAGCTCCCCCGGCCCCGGCATCCGTGCGGATGGAGGCGCGGAGAGATGGATGGAGAGAGGCATGGAGCGGCTGGAGCGGCCGGGAGCACGGCCCGGGGACGGTGAGGAGGAGGAGGAGGAGGAGGAAGGGCTCGGGGGAGGGGGGAGCAGCGCATTTAAACCGCCGTTAAAGAAAAAAAAATAATAATAATAATTAAAAGCGCACAAATTAAATACCAGAAAAAAAACAAACGCCGCCACCGGCAGCCCTCTCTGCGCAAAATAAAATTTTAAAAAATAGGAGAAAAAAAAGCAGCAGGAGCTCGGGGGGTCGGCAGGACTCGGCCCGCCGGGAATTGTGCAGGGGAAGCGGCGCTGCGTGTGCGGGAATTGCGGGGCACCGCGTCCCCCCCGCGGCTCTGCGGGAGTTGATGATTCCCATCTCATCCCGGCAGGGATTTTTCGCTGCTTTCTGCCGGTTTGGGAAGGGTTTTGCTTGGCAGAGGGAGCCAGGCGGGAAGGAGCTCTCCTCATCCTCATCCTCACCCTGCTTCCCAGACTTTGAGCAGGAACATTTCCGCCGGGGAAATCAGGAATATAAGGGCACGCAATCCTGCCAGAAGCCTCTCCCCTGTTTATTTTCCTCTTCCCACATCCATGCTGGCAACTTCGGGGAATAATTTGACATAGAGAGGAGCAGGGAGAGCAGAGGCAGCTGCAGAACGGCGTGAAGGTAACCTTGAGCTGAGCCCTCTAAACCCCGGCCTCCGTCAAGGCAGGATTAAAGAAAGTTTCCTGGCAATCCAGAGCCGGGAATCACAGCGTGGCACTGGGAATCACAGCCCCGGGCTGGCCCTGGCACACCGCACCTTCTCATCCGGTGAGTGCTGGATCCTTCCATCCTCTGGGAATTTATCTGGAGTTATCCCTTTGTGAGGGGCTGTCCCTTCCCGGGGTTTGGGAAAGAGATCTCCCTTGGAATATCCAATCCCTTGGAATATCCAGTGCTGTCGAGCTCCAGGGGAGCCTCCAAGACAGGATTTGTTAGCAGTTGTTTGGGTTTTTAATCTATATTATTATATTATAGATGTTATTAGAAATTGTTGTGGTTTTATATCGATTATATTACATCTATTCTATATATTATTAACATATTATTTTTTAAATGTATTATTCTATTATCTATATTATTAGCCCCCACCATTTTTAAATATACATTATATTATAATATTCCACATATTATTAGCAATTATTATCCCCAGGGAGAATTCCCCAGGGGGTTTTGCTCTGTTTTTTGGGATGTTTTTCCCTAATCCAGGTGCTCAAGGAACCAAGTCCAGCTGCAGCATCAGGGCTGCAGATGTCTGGGTCCAGTGGGGCTCATCCATGTGAATGTTCCTGTCTTTTAGGGTCCTGGATGTTTGGGATCCTGGCAGATCCCTGGTTCCCCAAGGGACTTGGGGATGTTTTTTTTGTCCTAGAACAAAAAGCTCCGATCTTTCTGGGAGATCTTTTCCCCATGGAAAGCTGGGCCAACCCTCAGCAGCTCCAGGCTCCAATCCAGAGTCCCAATTCCCGTGGCTGGAGCAGGATCCACACTCCCTGTGTGAGGTGCTGCGTTCCATGAGTGTTCAGCACCATTCCCAGCCCAGATCCTGGGAAAAATCTCTGCTTCTCCCACCCCCCTTGGACAAGCAGGGACTGTCACTCAGCAGTGCAGGGAGCCGTGAGATGGGAATTTGTGCTTCTCGATGTGCTGGCTCTGTCTGGAGCCAGGAGCTCCTCCTGGGGCTGGGGAAGGAGCGTGGGACAGGAGGATGTGCCCTGAGCTGAGGGATGAGCCTGCAGCATCCATGGGAATGGAGTGGCAGATCCCTTCCCTCTCCCGGGAAAGGAAGGAACCAGCTCTCCCGGGAAAGGAGGTTTGGAAGGAAGTGTGGCACGAAATCCTCCTTCTCACTCCGTTCATGTCCGTGGGCTGTGCGAGGCATTGTCTGCTGCTGGAAAAGCTCGTTAGTTAATTGCCCCAGTGCTGCTGTAATCCCAGATTAACGAGGGCTGAGGCAAATCTCCGTGGAGCAGACCTGGGAGTGGGATTTGTGGGGACGTTGGATTCGCTTCCTCCCGACCTGGGGAGTCCATGGGGGGCTCCATCCTGGGCTGGATGTGCCCATGGGAAGGGGTTTCTGTGGGGCTGAGGGGGTCACACTTCCCAAATCCCCCCCTATGGATCCCATCGTGGTCTGCTCTGGGGGGTCCTGGTGGGGTGCACCTGGATTTCCCTTGGGACAATGTCCCTTTGGTGTTTCTCTCCCCGTGAATCCTGGAGCCAAGACTGGGCTCTGGTGCCCAAAACCTCGGGATAAAATCCTTTTATTGCTGCGGGGTTCGTTCCTCGTCGTTAAACAGCAGCCTGGTTTTGCCTGGAATTAGGAGCTGTCAGGTTCAGGCTCCAAGTGACAGGGACGTGCAGGTGTCCATGGATGGAGTGTCCAGAGGATTTGGGGAGGATGAGCAGTGCAGGGAGGGCCGTGCATCCCCCGGCACTGCCTCTGGAAAACCCATCCGGTGTGTCTTCAGCCTCCTCCTCCTCCTCCTCTCCGGGATTCAGGCAGATCCATCTGGGGGGAGTTTTGCTGACCCAGCAGCTGGCTGGGATCCAGCTGTGCTTCCCTGGGGAACAGCCCAGGCCTTCCTCCCGCCCTCCTCCTCCTCCTGGCTCCGGGTGTCAGCGCATCCCTTGGGATGCACATCCCGGCTCCCGAAGTCTGACTGAAAACCGTAACTGGATTTTGCAGGCCGGGCATGAAACCCCCCGAACGTGAGACATTAAAACTCCTGAGGTTAAACCCTGTCACAGACACTCAGCGTCCTCTGAAGGAATTACATCACCTTTTCCAAGGGCTTAAGAGTCGGCAGGGTGGGAAGAAACGGGAGAGGGAGTCTGGGAGCATCCCTCGGTGTCACCGAGACCTCGCAATCCGGGGTGGCCTCTCCCAAATCCCGCCCTGTGTCACCCAAAAATAGGGAATTAGCGGGGAAATGGAGATTTCTCCTCTTCCAATGCAAGGATGCAGCAGGAATGCTCAGGGAGGGATGCTGGAAGCCGGCAGGGATGATGATGGGGGAAGGTTTGGATCCTGATCCCCAGCACCCAAATTCAACCACCGTGATCCCAAAAAGGAGGGAGCTTCCCGCTCCTTCCACAGCCCCGGAGCACCCCGGGCAGACGGGATAACGCATCACCCCGACCCCTGGGCTTGCCGCAGATTAATTAATTAATGAAAACGCTGATGATGCTGCGAGGGGAACACCAAGTCCCGCCGCTGCATCCCCTCTGTGCCACCTCTTTCCCATCATCCCGCAATTCCCCGCACCCTCTCCCTGCCCGAATCTCCGCAATTCACGGCTATTTCCCTCCCTATTTCCTTCCCTGCCTTCGGCGGCAGAGCTGGGTGCTTTTTGAATGATTCATGGCTTAAACCGTTTTTCTTTATGAGCTGCTTTTCACACTTGTGAGGGGAATTCAGCCTCCAAGAACCTGGAACGGGCTTTGATGGAATTGTGGGTGGAGGAGCAGAGCGTGAAGTAAAAACTCTCCATTTTCAGCTCCACTTGGGCCATTGTGGGGTAGAAAACGCAGGGAAAGGAGCAGAGCCATGGAGATGGGATTACCTGGGAATGAGTGGCCTGGAGGCAGCGGCGTTTCTTTGCTTTCGGGGGCTGGAGGATCCTGCTCATCTCACCTTGGACTGGTTTGGGGATGCCTCACCTGTCCCACAGCAAATTCCCACCACCATCATGGTGATCCCACCCCGTGCCAGCCCAAAACTGGGGTTTGGGTGGGGAGGAGCATCCCTTGAGTAGGAATTGGCATCCCTGTGAAAACCAACATCCTCAGAGTTGGGAGGGTCATCCCTTGTGCAGAAGTTGGAATCCCTGGTGCAAAAATCAGCATCTTCAGGGTTGGGATGAGCATCCCTTGGGCAGGAGTTGGCATCCCTGTGAAAATTAGCATCCTCAGGGTGGGGAGGATCATCCCTTGGGCAGGAATCAGCATTACTTAGGTCGAGGTCTGGGCCATCAGTGGGAATTTGCAATGCCAGGCAGCTCAATGCCATACATTAAAAATGGGGTTAAACCTCCTTAAATCAGCTCGGTTAAACAAAATTTCCTTTCTGGGCCGCCCTGCAGGCCCTGGGCTGGTGCAGCACTGTCCAGTTATTGGAATGAGCCAGGATCCATCCCGATGTTCCTGGGTTTATTTTTAGCTCAGCCCTGGCAGAAACGGGGCTGGTGCCCTGTGGGCTGTGTCCTCTGGAGAGCACAGGGAGCACCAGGAGGAGGTTGTGCAATTAGCACGACCTCATTTCAGAGGAGCCTTGTAGAGACTTCAATCAATTAGTCTGGGGCAGCCCTGCATGGATCCCAGATCTAGATCTTGGTGCCTCATGGTCTGGGAAAGTGCTGAGGCCATCGATAAATCCCCAGAATATTT
This sequence comes from Sialia sialis, assembly GCA_009812075.1. Taxonomy (NCBI): domain Eukaryota; kingdom Metazoa; phylum Chordata; class Aves; order Passeriformes; family Turdidae; genus Sialia; species Sialia sialis. The sequence continues at coordinate 2,843,261 of VRYO01002095.1, read as the reverse complement.
CAAAATCAACTTTTATCCAAAACCAAAAATCAGCTCCCTAATTCCAGTCCAAACTCCTCCATGGACTCCAACAAGGAGGAAGATCTGCAAACCCCACAGAAGGTTTGGAAACCCCACACAAAAATCCACCAGCACATGGGCAAATCCTGCCCTGGATTTTCAAATTGAGCCAATAAATCCCAAATGAGAAGCTTTTCCTTTGTATCCCTTGCTGTTTTGGCAGGGATTGGAAGGGATTTAGTGGCCCCACAGGGAAGCCCAGGCCTGGGAAGTGTCTCACCCTTGAGGATGAGAATCTGATCCCGGTGCAGCTTCCTGGGATGAGTCTGGAAGATGCTGAGTCAGCTGCTTTTAAGGCTTTCCCCAGCGGAGAGGAGGCACAAATCCATTTCTCAGCAAAATGAAGGCAGAGGGAAGCTGAATAAATCATCCTGGCTTTGATTTGAAGGTGGCTGATAGCTCCCTGTGCTCAGCTGGCCCCAGGAGAGGCCCTGGAAGGTGCTGGATGCTCCAGATGTGCCCTGCTGGGATGGAACAATCCCGGTTTATCTCATTTTCACTCCCAGCCACGATGGTGTTTAAATTCAGCCCCTTACATCTCGTTTGCTGCTTCCTTAGAGAGTGGGAAAGGGTGAAAATTCATTTCCACGGGGCAGGACATTCATTCATTTCCTGCAGGACACTCCTGGGGCTGGAGGCTGAAGGGTTTCAGGGTGCCCGGTGTCACTGGGGGTGGTACTGGTGTCACTGGAGGTGGGACTGGTGCCACTGGGGTTTGTACTGGTGTCACTGGGTTTGTACTGGTGTCGCTGGGGTTTGCACTGGTGTCACTGGTGGTGGTACTGGTGTCACTGGGACTGGTACTGGTGTCACTGGGGTTTGTACTGGTGTCACTGGGGTGGTACTGGTGCCACTGGAGTTTGTACTGGCATCACTGGGAGTGAGACTGGTGCCACTGGGACTGGTACTGGTGTAACTGGTAGGTACTGGTGTCACTGGAGGTGGTACTGGTGTCACTGGGAGTGGTACTGGTGTCACTGGGGTTTGTACTGGTGTCACTGGAGGTGGTACTGGTGTCACTGGGGGAAGCACTGGTGTCACTGGGAGGTGCTGGAGCAGTAGGAGCTGCTCTGCAGGGGCAGCAGCCACTTGTGCCACTGCTCTGGGATGGAGGGACATGGGGCTTTGGGATGGTCCCTGCACCGAATTTGGTGGCTTTTGGTGACAGCAGGTCCAGAGAACCTCCATGCACTGGGTGCTGCACCCCATAAATTGGAATATTTCTCCCCATAAATTGAAATCTTTCACCCCATCCGCTGGGTCCTTCACGTTCACAGGATTCACGGAATTCACAGAATTCAGGCTGCCACAGTTCCAGAAGCATCCCAGCATTGTCCAGGGTGCCCGGGGGGGTGCAGGACCTGCTGTCCCCACCCCCTGACCGAGGTCGGTCCCTGCGTCACAGCCCTCCCGTGGGGTCACCCCACTGATGTCACCGCCCCTCTGCTCTCCAGCCCTATTCTGTCCCGGTCCCTGTGATAAGAAATGTTAATGAGGGGATGCAATTGGATATTCCCGTCGCCTTCTCCTCCTGATGGAATTCTGGTGCTGGTTAATTTGCTGGTTTTAATGGCCCCATTGTTCTCCCGGGCCGCGGGAGCCACGGGAGGGATTTTGGCCCCGCTCGGATGGGAGGTGCTGCCTGAAGACAAGTGAACCTTGGGGCTCGATAATTGCAGAGCAATTTGAAGACAAGCCCCAAATCCATAATTCATGGGCCCTTCATTCATCCCGTTCCGCTCCTGTTGGCTCCACGCACAGAGGGATGGACAAACCTGGATAAAGCTGGCAAATCATCCAGGATTTCCTTGGCCTGGGGACGGCTGACCCCGCTCTAGGAGGTGGGTTGGGTGTGGAGTGATGCTCAGCCGGGTGTCCCGGTGCTGGGATGGGGATTTTAGCTCCCGGTGGGAGTGTGGTGATGGAATTTGGGATATCCCGGTGCGGGGATGGGGATTTTGGCTCCTGATGGGAGTGTGGCGATGGAGATTTGGGTGTCTTGGTACTGAAATTAGGATTTTGGCTCCTGGTGGGCGTGTGGTGATGGAGTTTGGATATCCTGGTGCTGGGATGGGGATTTTGGCTCCTGATGGGAGTGTGGCGATGGATTTAGGCAGGAAACCATTCCCCAATCCCGGCTGGACCCACATCCCGGGAAATGCCCCTGCTGGGCTCTGCTTGCTTTGGCTCTGGATGCTCAAGGATCTGGGGAGCAGGGAGGGATTCCCCAATCCCAGCACTGCCAGCCGGGAGAATTTTCCTTCAGTGCAGCTCCCAGGGCTGGATCCCTCCCCGGGGATGCAGGGGATGGATCACAGCGGGTCACAACCCAGCCAGCCTGGCGGATAATTCCCTCCATCCCCTGCTGTCCCAGCAGTTTCCCCGGCAGCCGTGGCAGGGTGAGGACACTGCGCTGCCTGGGGACTGTCCCCGTTCGCTTCATTAGTTGGGATGACAAAGTGTGTCACCGCTGTCCCCCGGCCACGCCGCGGGCCGGGCTGGCCCCGGCGCCAGGCAGCGGGGTTGGGGGGCAGGATGGGACCCCTGGGGACACCGTGGCGGGTGATGGTGGTGGCAGTGGCGACCGGGGGTGGCTGGTCCTTCACGGGGCGTGGATCCATCCTTACAACACACGCAGCCCTGGTGGGATGCAGGGAATGGCGCACTCTGCATCCATCAGCTCCGGTATTCCCACTCCTGATACTGGGAGCACTGGTGCCGGCTCTCTCTGCCACCCTGTGATCCCTCGGGAGCCGAGCCCATTATCTGCTCGAGACAATTAGCAGAAGCATTAATGGAATATATGCAAATGCGCGGTAATTGACCTGTGACTCCGCAGTTCATGATGGAGAAGGATGAGCTCCAGATGGCTTAATGAGAGTAATTTAAGCCCCTTCTTTATATGCTGTGCCGGAGCCTGGCGGGCCGAGCCGGGAGCGGAGGGGTGACACGGGGGGGTCACTGGGGAGCAGGGACAGTCCTGGGGACGTTCCATACATCACCCCGTATCCGGCTCCCATCCACACCCCGTGAGGGTGGATTTGTTCTGGGTGAGGAAAGCCATGAAATCCTGGTCATGGGAGAGCAGCCGAGCATCCTCGGGTACCCCCTCCCTGGCCATGCCATGGTGCCACCTGCACCTCCACCGTCACATCCTGCACATGGAAAACCCCAACCCCCGTTACTCCGAGGTTACTCAGCCTTTACTCCTGCTCTGTTGGTTCTAGGAAGGGCTGGTTTGGGGTTGTGCCCCTCCACACTCTGCCCCAGCCTGTCAAACCCCGAGCTCCATCAAATTCCCGCGGCAGAGCCGGAGGTATCTGAATAACCACTCTGGGAAACCAAATTAAAATATTGATGTATAATTCATGCCATATGCTCCACCAATATTTTTTATTTAATCAACTGAAGACAGATGGCAGGAACACAGAGGCCATTAAACTAATGGCACTTTGTCTTTCCATTTATTTCCGTCTCCTTTCCTAAAATAAGACGAGACCGTGACAGGCAGCACACCCTGGGCACGAGACCATTCCCAGCACTGGGATGAGCCAGCAGGGACATTTCCCACTTATTTTCCCAGGAAGGGCTGCAGCAAATCGTCCATAGCTGAGGGGGTTTGAAGGAGAGAAATGCCATGAGGGAAATCCAGCCTGGTGGAAATTGTGGGGTCTGTCCCTTCCCTGCCCTCCCAGGAGTGGTCCTGGTGTCCCTGGGACATCCTGGTGGCGGGGTGGGAATGGGGACGCTCCTGGCTGGAGGACAGAGGATGTCAGGCAATCTGCAATTCCTGGGGATGTGAGGGACTGGAGAGACACCCAGGGATGCTGGAATATCCCCCGCGCATGGATTTCCCTCGGGATCTGCTGCTGCAGACACGTTCGGATGTGGGGGTGAAATGCAGAGTATGTGTGCGCAGCTCATCCTCCTGGGGGTGAAATCGGGCGAAACTGAAAATTTTCCACGTCCCAGAGCCATCCTGGAGCACCTCTCCTGCACAGCCAGGTGGGGACGTGTGCAGGCTCTGGGATTTGGGCTCACCCCGCCAGCATCGCTCCCACTGTGCCCAGTTACCCCCGGGAGAGGTGGAACTGCCCTGTCCAGGGCTGGAGGGTGTCCCTGGAGGGACAGGGCCACCACCCTGGCTGCGCTGGGACATTTCCTGAGCGCGCCTCTCTCTTTGCCTTGCAGGTGGAGATTTCTTACCCTGGGAGTGAGCTGAAAGGGGTTCCCATGAACAAAGGGTCCCAGGCAGCATTCCAGGCTCCAGGCGCGTCCAGGGACTTTTCATTCTTTGTCTGAAAGGGCAGCGGTGCCGTTCCCATCCCAGCGATGCCTGACGGAGCCGGTGCCGCCGGCAGCGAGGAGCGGCGGCAGCTGATCGGCTTTCAAATCACCTTCAAACCTCGATTTCCTTAACATGATCCCTCCATCAGCGCAGTCCCCGGGGCACAGCCGCGGGGCTTGGCCGGCAGGAGAATAAACCGGGGCTGGAGGTGACAGCCAGCGCTGGAACCCCCCGGCCACCACGCGGGGACCCAAAATCCACCTTCCCCAGCACGCCAGGACTTTTTAGGGTCGAGCAACAGCTTTGCACGACCTCTCCCCATCTGCTCGCCGGGATTCACCTCCAATCCAGGCGGGATAATCCCCTGCTCGGAGCATCCCTGGAGCCGCCTCGCAGCTTCCCCGCGGCGCCGGCAGCCGCGGGAGGGATGAAGACGCTATGGCCAAGCTTCTGCTAAAACTCCAGCGCTATTTTCGGCGCAAACCCGTGCGTTTCTTCACGCTGCTGGCTCTCTACCTGGCGGCCGGCAGTTTGGTTTTCCTGCACTCGGGATTTTCGGGGGAGCCCAGGGTGCCGGGGAGCCCGCGCAGCCCCGCGGCCGCCGAGGGGCCCGGGCTGCCCTACCTGGGGGTGATGCAGCTCAGCCGCGGCTTCAAGGCGGCCACGATACCGGCGGGGAGCCGACGGCACGGGCCCTGGTTCAGAAACACCTCCAAGGAGCCATCGGACAGGGGAAAAGCCCGGGATAACAGCGGCGCCCGGAGCCGGGCGCTCAGGGGCAGGAGCCGAGAGAAGGAGGAGGACAGAGGTGAGGATGGGGACATGCGACAAGGGGAGGGCCCCTCCGAGTTGGGGCAGTGGCGTCTGAGCTAGTTTTGGATTGTGCATCCCTGCCAGAGCCATACACCCTCAGGAAATTTATTTATTTATCTATTTATTTATGAGCCACGTGCTGCTGGAGCACTGGTGTTCTTCCCACATCCCACAGGAATGCTCTGGGGAACATCAGTCCAGAGGATATTTCCAGAAGGGTCTTCTCCTTCCTTTTTCCCTCTTTCCTCTCCTTCCTCCCCAAGTGCCAATAATCTGCTTTTATTTTTCCACCTTCACTCTTTCTCCCCAGTGCATCACTGAGTTTTGAGTCCCCCCTTGCTGTTCCAGGCGATTTTGGGGGTGGCAGCTGGGGGGATGCTGTGCCCCATCGTCCTCCCTGGCTCTGCCAGGGGTCAAATTCAGTTTTCATTCTGCTGGCCAGAATCAACACCAAATCCAGGTTTGTGTGGAGGCAGGGGCTGGCTGTGATTCCCATGGAAGTGCAGGCAGGGCTGGGCTGTGGCCTCTGGAGCCAGGAGATCCCTGCCTGGCTGGGGTCCTGTCAAGTGGGTCTGTTATAAATGATCACAGATAAAATAATGGAATCATCCCCGCTGATTTTTAAAATGCCATTTATTTATCCCGAAGGCAGCTGGAGCTGAGAATTCTGTGGGATCTGGGTGGCTGGAGCCCCCAACCCCATGGCAAACTGGGGCTTTCAGGGGTCCCGATTTGTTTCCCCCAATCTGAGCTGCTCCTCCCCCAGCAGGATGGGGTTGTGTTCATTCCAGGAAAGATGCACAGTCCGGGCATGGAAGCCAAAGGAAAAGTGGTGCTTGTGGGATTTTGTCCTGCTAAAAGGAGCTGAAGGGGTTCCCCCGTTGTGACCCCACTCCGAGGAGCCTCTGGGGTGTTTTGGCGTCTCCAATAATGCAAATTGACTTTAGAGCAGCCTCAGCAGATGGTCCCTGAGCCCAGGCTGTCTGTCCCCATAGAGACCCCAAGCAGTGCCCGTGTCCTGGGCCATATGTCCCGTGTCCTCCAAGATTAACCTCACCCAGCGCTGCCAGCAGGGGTGGGATGCTGGGCTGGGGGATTCCTGGGTTTATCTGGGAATATCGTTTTCCCCTCGGAGTGTCTTGGCAGCTCCTGGGAGTGATGGTGTGGAGAAATCCAGCAGCTTGAGAAATTCCACGTGCCCGCTTCCTGGTGTGGCTCCTCTGGAGCACCGGGATATCTGGCAGGAGCAGGCGGGTTTAATGGCGCTGGTAATTAAGTGGGGACAGCTTAACGAGGTGGCTGAGGAGGCTCTGCCACGTGAAATCATTCCCGAGGGAATACTGCTCCAGAAATCAGCGCTGCTTTAGAGCGTGATGTGCGGCTCCCTCTTCCTGCTCCTCCCTCTCCCGGCAGTGTCAGGTGTGGGTGGAGAGCAGCCCTGAACGGCCTCATCCCCATGGGAATGCAAATCCCCGTGGGAAGGGGAATCTCCTGCTCCAGCCAGGGAGGATTTTAGGCAGTGAAGCCGAGGGAAGCAGGAGCAAACCCCAACCCTCAGCCACATCCATCTCCGGTGCCTTCCTGGACAAGTCCAGCCGTTCCCACCTGTGATACACAACCCAGCAATTCCATGAGGATGGAGGCAGACAGCTGGAGCCATCCCTAAATCCCTAGCTCTGGGATAAATGGGATGCTTGGGGAATTTAATGACAGGCACTGGGTGGATGTGTGTGTCTGCTCACAGCCACGTTTCCAACAGGCTCCAAAATTCCTCCTGGAGAGGATCCCCTCTCCCTACAGATTGCAAACCCACCCTCCCCCTGTTAATATCTCCCCCTTCTCTTGTGTCCTCGTCTCTCCCTAATTATTCCAGCTGGCTTCCCAAAAAGTGGCAGCACGCATATGTCAGGAGCAGTGGATTGAAGGTAATGCACATCAGTCACCAGCTCCCTGCGAGTGTCTGGAGCCATCCCACACCCGCTGGATCCAGCACAGCTGGAACCCACCGACCTGCCAGGGCCTGCTCAGCCCTGTGGGAATGCAAATCTGGGAGTTATGGCTCTGGTGGTTGGAGTTATCCTGTTATTTCTCTCCATCTGGCTCCTCTGCTGGCTCCAGGCTGGCTTGGGGAGGCGGCTCCAGCACTGGGATAATTGGGAATGGTGGGGTCTGTGTGTAAGACACAGTATGGATGGGGTGAGCTGGGTCAGGGACCCCAAGGAGGTGTGGAAAGCAGGGAGGAGGTGGGAAGTGTTATCCCAGAGTGTGGTTTGGATTGGAGAGGCAGAGTGAAAGAAATTCCCTCCTGTGAGGGTGGGGAGGCACAGGGTGCCCACAGAAGCTGTGGCTGGAAGCGCCCAGGGCCAGGTTGGGCAAGGCCTGGAGCAACCTGGGACAGGGGAAAGTGTCCCTGCCTGGCTTGGACCCAAAGCAAACACACAGGGAATGCTGCTGCACATCCCTATTTGGGAAAAAGTCAAGAGTGGGCTGTGACCCCCGTGCTCTCTGTCCCCAGCCCGGTACATCGGCTGCTACGAGGACAACACCCGGCAGAGGACCCTGCGCGGGATGTCCTTCTTCGACTACAAGAAGATGACCGTGTTCCGTTGCCAGGACAACTGTGCTGAGAGGTAGGGACGGTGACAGGGGCCCCATCAATCCCTGCACACCGTCCCTATCAATCAAACCCTGCACACGGTCCCCAGCAGTCCCTGCACACCATCTCTATCCATCAATCCCTGCACACCGTCCCCATCAATCCCTGCACACCGTCCCCAGCAGTCCCTGTACACCAGCTCCATCAATCCCTGCACACCAGCTCCAGGAATTCCTGCACACCATCCCTATCAATCAATCCCTGCACACCATCTCTATCTATCAATCCCTGCACACCAGCTCCATCAATCCTTTCCCTCCATCCCCATCAACCCCTGCACACCATCCCTATCAATCAATCCCTGCACCCCATTCCCGTCAATCCCTGCACCCCATCCCCATCAATCCTTTCCCTCCATCTCCATCCATCCCTGCACCCCAACCCCACCAATCCCTGCACTCCAACCCCCTCAATCCCTGCACCCCATCCCCATCAATCCTTTCCCTCCATCCCCATCAATCCTTTCCCTCCATCTCCATCAATCCCTGCACACTGTCTCCACCAACCCAGGACAGGATAGGATGAAATGAAATTGCATTATGTGATTGACATGATATTAGAGTACATGGTATTGATTAGGGTATAGGATATGGATTAGGAATAGGGTAGGATAGGATGGAATGGAGTGGAGTAATAGGATAGAACTGAAGGATAGGTTAGGAAAGAATTGCAGAATGGGATGGAATAATGGATAGGATAGGATGAAATTAAATGGAATTATATTATATGATTGGTATGATATGGATTAGGGTATATGATATGGATTAGGATATGATAGAAAAATAGGATAGGATAGAATGGAGTGATAGGATAGAATAGACTAGAAAAGAGTATGAATAGGAAAGAATTGCAGAACGGGATGGAATAATAGAAAGGATAGGATAAGATGGGATGAAATGAAATGGAATTAAATGGAATGATATGATATGAATTAGGTTATGATATAGATTAGGATATGATAGGAAAATAAGAATGGAACAATAGGATAGAATAGACTGGAAAAGAATATGGATAGGAGAGGAAAGAATTGCAGAACGGGATGGAATAATGGACAGGATAGGATGGAAATAAATGATGTATGATATGATTTATATTAGGATATGATAGAAAAAATAAGGTCAGATAGGAGATATGAGATAGAATGGAGTGGAGTAAAGGGATAGAATAGATGGAAAACAATAAGAGTAGGATAAGAAAGAATTGCAGAATGGGGTTCAGGAATAGAATAGAATAGAATAGAATAGAATAGAATAGAATAGAATAGAATAGAATAGAATAATTTTCAGTAGGAAACCTCTGGGATGCAGAGCTGATCCCAGCACCGGCCATTAGCCGGAATGCTCCTTCCAAACCCTCAGAGCCGGGGGGATTCCGGGGGTGTCCTGAGCTCCCCTCTCCCTCTGCCAGGGGCTACCTGTACGCAGGGCTGGAATTTGGGGCCGAATGCTACTGCGGGCACAAGATCCAGGCACCCAACGCCAGCGAGTCCGAGTGCAACATGGAGTGCAAGGGAGAGAGGAGCAACACGTGTGGCGGCATCAATCGGCTCTCCATCTACCGCCTGGAGCTGGCCCAGGAGTCCGCCCGCCGCTGTGAGTGCCCTGCAGGTCCCAGCGGATGTCTCTGGCTGATCCTGGCGTTCCTGAGCTCCAGAGAGCATTTCTTGAGTGCTGGAAGCATCAGGAAGCTCCGTGTGGGGAATGCTGTTGGTTGGGGTGGGTTGGAATGAGGAGATTCAGGGATTCCTGCTGGAATTCAAGGAATTTTTGGAGGCTTTTGGGTGTATTTCCCAATGGCCAAACAGGACCATGAGTGTCTCCTGTGTGTGCTGCAGGATGAAGGATGTGTGGGAATTCCAGACAGAGCTGAGGGTGCTCCCTCGTTTGGCTCCCAATTAGGCAGCTCTATAATTACCCACATTCCCGCTCATTCCTCATATCCAAGGAATGGGAAAGGAGATGGCAACAATCAGGAATGCACAGGGGCTGAGGGTACTGGGAATATGGGATGGATCCAAAAACCTGACCAAACCCATCCCTGCTCCATCCCTGGGATCACCAACCAGGAAAAAATTATCCCTGACTTTGCTGCTGAGGTTTTGCTCCGTCAGCAGCCGGATGAGCAGGATGTTCATCCAATGTGGCTGCACTGCTGGAGCAGTCAGGAATTCTGTGTCACACTGTGTCACACTGAGTGGCAGCAGTATCATTTTTGGGGCCTCTCTCTCTCTCTCTCCCAGATGGAAGCGCAATATTCCGGGGGTGTTTCCGCCGGCCAGAAAACGTCTCCATCGCCCTGCCCGCCAGCCAGCTCATGCTCAACATGTCCGTGGATAAATGTGTGGATTTCTGCACAGAGAAGGTACTGGGATAAACTTCACCTCTCCATCTTTGCTTCCATCAGCATCATCACCAGAGTCACACTGTGACATCTGAACCCAGTTTAGGGACATCATGTATCCAAACAGCAAAGGGGAAAATGGATTTGTGTCCCTGCCACGGGAGGGACTGGAGCCAGCAGCAGCCCTGGGAATGTTTGGGAAGGAGCACCCCAGAATGAGAGTTGAGGTTGGAAGAGGCATTTAGAGGAGCCACTGTGGGCAGTGGGAACTGATGAAGGGGGGGATGCTGGAAATGGGTTGGAAGGATGCTGGAAATGGGTTGGAAGGATGCTTGGAAGGGCTGGAAGGAGGCTGGAATGGGATGGAATGGGCTAGAACAATACCAGAATTGTCTGGAAGGATACTGGAATTGGAAGGATGTTGGAATGACCTGGAAGAATGCTGGAAATAGGCTGGAAGGATGCTAGAAATAAGGTGTAAAGATGCTGGAATTGGAGGGATGCTGGAATGGTCTGGAATGGTGCTGGAATTGGAAGGATGTTGGAATGATCTGGAACGATAGGAAGGATGCTGGAATTGGAGGGATGCTGGAATGGTCTGGATTGATGCTGGAAATGGTCTGGAATGATGCTGGAATTGGATGGATGCTGGAATGGTCTGGAATAATGCTGGAATTGGAGGGATGCTGGAATTGGAGGGATGCTGGAATGGTCTGGGAGGGATGCTGGAATGGTTTGGAATGATGCTGGAATTGGAAGGGTGCTGGAATTGGAAGGATGCTGAAAGGATCCAAACCACCCCACGCTGCCCAGCAAGGGTGGGTGGAGGTGCCAGCAGTGCCATTCCCTGTGCCACCCCTGCAGGAATTCCCTCTGGCAGCGCTGGCGGGCACCACGTGCCACTGCGGCTTTCCCAGCACGCTGTTCCCGCTGCACGAGCGCGAGGACGAGCAGCTCTGCGCCCACAAATGCGCCGCTGAGGAGTTCGAGAGCTGCGGCTCCGCCGAGTTCCTGCTGGTCTACCAGACACAAGTGCAGGGTGAGCTCCTCCCGAGCCTTCCCCCAGGAATGCTCAGCAGGAGGGGAGGGTGAGCAGCCCGTTAAAAATGAGTTTCTTGTCATGCCCTGGGAAATCAGGGCTCCCCTGTTGAGCTGTTTGCCTCTGGCAGAATTTCTCCTTCCCAGGGTTTTTCCCACCTCTCCATGATCCTGTGGGAGTCTGCTATCCACAGGGGACAAGCTCCAGGGAAAAATGTGGGAGGGAAAAGGCTGTGAGCAGGCAGAACATTCCCAAGTTCTGGAGAACTTCTTGAGCCCCCAAGAGTGCTCCTGTCCTCCAGCAATGGGAGCAGGGAGCCAGGGAAGCACTGGGAGGAAGGAAAATGTTCCTGGGAGAGGAAAGGGCTGAGGGGAGCAAGTGAGGACCCAAATTCGGGTGGTTTTGGGTCAGTCTTGTCACGATCCTTTGGTGTTTGGGGCTGAAAATGCTGTTCATTGATCCATAAAAAAAAGCAAGACGCTTGGCACAGGAATTCCTGTTAGTCACTCCTCTCTGAGCACATAGCTGGGAATTTTCTTGGAAAAATCCTCTTAGGACTTTTTGGGTGTTTAGGACTCTTTGAGGTGACTCTTTGGGATGTCCCTCTAAGCTTTAGGCAGAGCACCTTCCCCTGCCCAGCCCCCTCCTCTCCCCTTCCCCAGCATTTTCCTGGGAGCAGCAGCGTTTCCTGAGATATCCCTGTGGGCGAAGCAGGTTTCCATGACATTCCTGGTGCCTCTCCCTGCAGACAATCGCTGCATGGACAGGAGATTCCTGCCCAGCCGTGCCAAGCAGCTGGTGGCCCTGGCCAGCTTTCCTGGAGCTGGGAACACCTGGGCCAGGCACCTGATCGAGTTGGCCACCGGCTTCTACACCGGCAGCTACTACTTCGATGGCTCCCTCTACAACAAAGGTGAGGGCAGGGCACTCCTGGGGTGCCAGTCCAGCTGGGGACAGTCCTGGTGACATCCCAGGGGGATGCAGGAAGGGTGGAACAGAGCTGGGTGTGACTGGCTGCTCCATGGGGTGGTTTGGGATGGAGTGTGCTGGTGAGGGAATTCCTCCCTGGGAGGGTGGGGAGATCCTGGCAAGGATTTCCCAGAAAAGCTGTGGCTGTTCCATCCCTGGGAGTGTCCAAGGCTGGGCTGGACAGGGCTTGGAACAACCTGGGTAGTGGAAAGTGTCCCCTTCCAAGGGGGTTGGAATGAGATGAGCTTTAAGATCCATTCCAACCCAAAGCATTTTGGGATTCTGGGTCTAATAACCCATCCCATTCCCAGCTCTCCCAGTTCAGAACCACTCACTGTAGTTTTATCTGGAGACTTTGAAGATTTCTCCTGTTATTCCTTCGCTTTTTGTGGCTTTGAGAGAAAATTCTCCCTCCTCCTCAGCTGTGGTGCAGTTGGGATTTGTGCCAGTGGTCAGTGGGGTCTGTACACAGGGCATTCCCTAAATCCCCATTTTCCTGATGCCACAGGCAGCACATTCCTTGCAAATCCCTGCCAAATCCAGCCTTGCAGAGAGTGAGGGAGCACAGCCCCAGCCCCCAGGGTGCAGCAGCACCGCGGGGAAGGCAGCAGCAGTGGGAAAAGCCTTGTCTGGGTTCTGCTGAGCCACCCGAGCGTGGGCTCCGTGTTCGTTCCCTGGCGGAGGGGCCGGGAGGTATCCAGGCAACCAGCACTGCTGAGAGCCAATTACACCTCTCTAATTGATGGAGAGCAGCTCCTGCCAGCTCATCCCCCACTCCAGGTGCATTCCAGGCGCTGGGATTGATGCTGGGTCCCCTCTCTGGATGCCCCATGGCATCACCCCCACTTTGGGCTGACCCGCTGCCCCACAGGCACAAGGGTTTCCCTTTCTTGGTTTATTTTGTGCTCAGGGAGGTTAAATCCATAAAATCTGCCCTTGACCCCTCAAAACAGACACAAGAGCCGAGTGTGGCCAGGGAGGTGTCACCCTGAGGGGCCCCTGTGCCTGTGAGCCACCCACTCATGAATTTTATGAGACTCATAACACGGGAAAATAAACAATTTCCATCTGGGAGAGGGATGCAAATCCTCCCTCACGCCCCAGCTGCTTTCATCATCCAACTGGATTTTGCAACCTGATATCCCTGTGATGTTCCCTTTCCTGGAACCATGGGATGGTTTGGGTTGGAGAAGCGTCTGAGGCTGAATCCATTTCCCCCAGGGCAGCCTTGTCCCCAAGTGCCACATCCATAAGGCTTTTAAATCCTTCCAGGAATGGGATCCATCACTGCCCTGGGCAGCTGTGCCAGGGACTGCTCACCTTTTGGGTGGAAATATTTTATTTTATATCCATCTAAACCTCCTCAGCACGACTTGAGGCTGTTTCCTTTAATCCTGTCTGGTTTTCTCTGGGAGCAGAGCCCAATTCCCCTGGGCTGTGCCCTCCTGTCAGGGAGTTGTGCAGAGCCAGAAACTCCCTTATGAGCCCCTTTCCCAGCTCCCTGTTGTTAATCCCAGCTCTCCCCGGGCAGGATTCAAGGGCGAGCGGGATCACTGGAGGAGTGGCAGGACCATCTGCATCAAGACCCACGAGAGTGGGCAGAAGGAGATCGAGTCCTTCGACTCGGCCATCCTGCTCATCCGCAACCCCTACAAGGCGCTGATGGCCGAGTTCAACCGCAAGTACGGGGGACACATCGGCTTCGCCGCCCACGCCCACTGGAAGGGCAAAGGTAGGGCAGGGAATCCACTGGGAGAGCTGGGAATTGCTGGGGATGATGCCCAGAGGAGCTGGAACAGAGGCTGCACAGTTAATAAAATGCATGCAGTAATTTCATGACTATAAGGCGCACCCTTTTGACAAAATTTTGATCGAAACCTGGAAGTGCACCTTATAATCAAGTGCGCCTTATATATGGACAAAGTTGGGAAATTTGCCAACTTGGAAATGCGAGCCAAGCTGAGCTGCGAGAGCTGTGCTGGGGGCGGGCGGGAGTGCCGGGGCCCACGGCACAGGGAGGGCGCCTGGGTGTAAACTTGTTTTTTGTCTCTGGTGGGTGTTTTACCAGGACCTGAGAGCGCTAATATTAATCAGCTAACTCTCAGCAGCTCATATTCAGCCAGCAGAGAAAGACCTGAGGCCTTACTTGGTGCATTCCACAAGAATCTTTATTTCATGCAAAGGGAGTCAAGCAGGGATTCTCTCTGAGACAAAGGGAACACAGTCATATTTTTAGGTTTAAGGGGGATTCAAACTACAGCCATTAAAAGTTTACACAAAGAACAGCATTCAATCTAAGTCAAAAGTTCTAAAGGTGAACTGACCAATTACACAAACTGATTTCTGACCAATTATCTTCCAAGGTGTTAGAAAAGTGACCAAATTCTTAAGGAATTTAGCTTGGCCTTGCTACTAGGAGATCTTATCTATTATAGTAAGTTCCAGGGGCCAGGGGAAGATGGCTGTGCTGGAATTGTATCATCCACACCTGGGGCTGCGTTTAAAGGCTACGCCGATCTGAGAAAAATGTTTGCAAGTTGAGCACCTGCCAGTAAACCCCGCAACCACACAATTCCATTACTAATTTGTTACTTTGTTCCGTGTGGATCCTCGCTGAGAAAATAAAAAGTGCGCGACTTATAGTTGTGAAATTATTGTATTTATGGAGATGCCTTCAAAGGTCACACCCTGGCAGCACCAGTGTCACTGTGCCCTGGTGGCTCCAAGATGAAAGCAGAAGAGGGCTTGGTCACAAGATCTCACATTTTTATAGGTTTTAGTCCATTTGCATGCAACTGTCCAATTAATAGCCTCAAATCATGAAGTTTCATCCTCCTTGCTTGCTCACCGTCCTCTTTTCACATTGTTTATGCTTAGTTTGAAGAAATTGTCCTTCAGTCCCCAGCTAAAATAGGACTGGTTTGTCTTCACCACCCAAGCACAACAGAAAAAACAGGCAGAACAGAAAAACTTAGAGTTTAAGGCATCAGGGAAAGCCCAGCAGAGCCAGATTTGGGTGTCCATGGGGGAATCTGGGGCTGTGCCACCAATTTGGGGCCATCTCTTGGTGTGAGCTTGGATGGTCGTGGGCTCTTGTGTTGGGTGGGATGGAACAGCAGAGCAGGAGCACCCTGCCCTGGCTGGCCCAGCAAGGATGGTCATCTCCTGTCCCCAGAGTGACCACAGGGAGTGGTGGCAGCCCCCAGGCCACCCCTGTGGGATCCAGGAGTTTTTTCCATGTGTCCACGCTGCTCCCGAGCCACCACCTTCCCCACTCAGAGGCGTGTGCTGGAGGCTGCTTAATTACAGCAATTTCCAAATTGCTGTTTTGGGATTGACTTCATTGGAAAGAGTTAAAATGTTTAGCTTGATTGAACATCTGCTACCCTTAATTCTGAGTTTATTTAAGGGGAGCTTAGGCTGCTGTGCCTGGGATGTGCCTGGATTTCGTTATCTCCATGTGCTCACAGTGTTGGGGACCGCCCAGCCCTGCTCTCCTCATCCCAAAAAAACAGCAGGGTGTCCTTCACTTCCTCAGCCTCATGTCCTTGGACTGGCACTGTCCTGTGCAGTGGCACAGGAGCCTCTTGGTTGTTTTTTTCCCCATCCATCTGTGGATAGAGCCAGGATTGGTATCCCAGCACCACAGGGATTCCAACTGGGATCCCAATCCCAACCCCCTCCCCATCTCGTGTCTCCAAGGAGAGGCAGATCCAGAGGGGACAATTCCCTCCGTGCCAGCACAGTCTTATTTGGATGCCCTACAAAATACATCACCACATTCTTTCCAGAGGATGTACAGAGTAATTAACCCATGAGTTAATTGCCAGGTTAATTAACCATTGCCGGGAAAGATGGAGATTTTCCACTGCATGGTTGGTGACCCCATTTCCAGCTGGAGAGGCCCCTGAACATGGTGTATGAGAGTCCCATTCCAGCCCAGCTCTCCAAATTATTTTCTTCTCCCAAGAACTAATTTTGGGCTAAATTTAGGAAAAAACTCCCCAGGGCCTCTCTCCAGCCTCACCCCCATTGCTGAGGGGGTGTTTTCCCATTTCCCTCAGCCCATTCCCAGCCCTGCAGAGGCCAAACCCCTGTTTGGTTCCATGGCATTAATTTTATGACATCCCTGGAGCGGCTCCAAAGCAAAGTTTTATGTGCTGTGATTACACAAGGTGAATTGTCCTGGATCTGTTTAATGGAACACATCCTGTGGTTAAAGATTCCTCAGGGAGTTAAACCCAGCCCAGCTGTTAATCAGGCCTTGGTTTTGTGGGGAGGACACGAGGAAGATGCCTGGAGCTTTAATGTGGTGCTGATGCTTAGAGGAACTGGAACAGAGACTAGATAAAGAGGAGTAAAATTAATATTTATTGAGGGGATATTATAAAGAGGGGCCTTCGAAGGCCACACCCTGGCAGTACCAGTGCCACAGTTGTGCCCTGATGGCTCCAAGATGGAAACAAGAGAGGGCTTGGTCACATTTTTACAGGTTTTAGTCCATTCGCATACAACTGTGCAATTAATAGCCTCAAATTGTGAAGTTTCATCCTCCTTGCTTACTTGCCCACCCTCCTCTTTTCACATTGTTTATGTTTAGGGCCTGAAGTTTGACAAAATTGTCCTTGAATCCCCAGCTGGAATAGAACTGTTTTATCTTCATCACCCTGTGAAAACATCCTAACCATTAATATGAAATGTTGCATTCCACTAACCAATATGTATTTAGATAGTGCATTCCTTGACCTGTGGCTTGACCCTATCACTTCTCTGACCATACCGAGTTGGAAGAGATCCAGTTTCTACTCTCCCACTTCCTGTACCCTAGATATACCCCTGTGTACAATGTGACCACTCTCTTTCTCCTGGACACCTTCAAGAATAAACCTTGAAATAAAGCCAGGGGTCTGAGCCTCCTCTGTCTTGCTTTGTCCATGATCTCCCTACCCCATCTCTGACGGAGAGCTAGCCGGGAGGTCGGAGAGAGGGGTGAGGACAGATCAATGAAACTAAAAGCTGCACACCCAAGCAGAACAGAAAGACTTAAAGCATCAATTTCCCCCTGGAAGAGACGCAGCAGATTCTTGGTGTTCCATCACTCCTTTCCCCACCTGGCAGGATCAATTAGCTAGAAGGTTACAGCAATTTCACAACTATAAGGTGCACCAGACTATAAGGAGCAGGTTTTCTTTTTTAGCAAGGATCTGGACGCAACAAAGTCACAAATTAGTAACAGAATCATGAGATTGAGGGGTTTGCTGGCAGGTGCTCAATTTGCAAACATTTTTTTTCGTGGATAGGTGCAGCCTTTAAATGCAGCCCCAGGTGCCCTCCCCGTGCCGTGGGCCCCGGCACTCCTGCCCAGGGCTGGCTGCCACAGCTCTCGCAGCTGCCATCACAGCTTGCACTTTCGGGTTGGCAAATCTCCCAACTTTGTCCATATATAAGGCGCACTGGATTATAAGGCGCACTTCAGGGCTGTCGGCAACTTTCCGAACTTTGTCCAAATATGAGGCACACCAGACTATAAGGCGCAATTTTTTTTTTCCAGTGAGGATACACATGCAACAAAGTAATGAATTAGTAACAGAATCACACAATCCCGGGGTTTACTGGCAGGTGCTCAATTTGCAAACATTTTTCATGGATGGGTGCAGCCTTTAAATGCAGCCCCAGGTGCCCGCCCCTGGCTGCGGTGGTTCTCACAGCTGCCATCACGGCTCGCACTTCCAAGTCGGCAAATTTCCCGAACTTCGTCCACATATAAGGTGCGCCAGATTATAAGGTGCACTTCCGGGTTCCGATCAAAATTTTAGTCAAAAGGGTGCGCCTTATAGTCGTGAAATTATTGTCATTGAGATCTTCCAGCAGCGATCCTCACACCCTCTGCTCTTTTTTTTTTCACAGAGTGGCCAGAATTTGTGGCCAACTACGCTCCATGGTGGGCAACCCACACACTGGACTGGCTGCGCTTCGGCAAGAAGGTGCTGGTGGTGCACTTCGAGGACCTCAAGCGCGACCTGTTCGTGCAGCTGCAGAGGATGGTGGCGCTGCTGGGTGTCACGGCCTGTGAGGACAGGCTGCTGTGCGTGGAGGGACAGAAGGATGGCAACTTCAAGCGCTCGGGGCTGAGGAAGCTGGAGTACGACCCCTACACCCCCGAGATGAGGAAGACCATTGGCGGCTTCATCCGAACCGTGGACGCGGCGCTGAAGCTCCGCAACCTCTCGGGGGTTCCTGAGGATTATTACCCCAGATGATGGTGACCATGGCGGGGGGACTGAGCCCTGCTTGCTCCGGGGTGTCCTCCCAGCAATTTCTGGCTAATTCCACCCAGTGGGTGGCTCCTCTTTTATCCCTCCATGTGCTGCTGTAGCTGTTGGTCACTCCCTGCATGAGCCACCACAGGTCCCCAGCTGCTGCTGAGCTTTTTTTTTTGGCCAACCTGGGGGCCCAGGTGCCTTCCCTGCTCCTGTTCTGGCTGCTCCAGCCCTCCTGGGATGTGAAATGGGATGTTTGTGTCCCCTCAGGCTGTCCTGGGGATGTTAAGCTGCACCCAGAGCTGAGCTTCCCAGGGTGGGTGTCCCCAAAATCCCAGCCCTGGAAGGATTCCACTCGTCCTTGGATGGAATCTTCAGCCTTGCCAAGGGAGGATGGACCAAGGGCATGGCACTGTGGATCCTGCCTGAGGTTATGGGATGGACAAGGCCATCCCAAGGCCATATGGGATGGCTGCAGCCCCTTGAGCCAGCCCGTGGCTCCCTGAGAATTCCCTGGAATTCCCCAGCCACAGCACCAGGCAAAGTTGCTCCTCCAGCCTTTGGAGGTGCCCAGGATCCCCACCAGCAGTGGAAGCTCCCCTTTCTTGCAGATGCTGCTCCAGAGGGGGACTTTTTCCCTGGACATAGGAGCTGGTGGAACCCACGAGTTCATCCAGGCCTCATTTTAGAGCCCACGAGCCAGAACAGCCCCTCAGGAGCTTTTTTGGGGGTCCAGGAGCAGTTTGGGGGACCAGGAGCAGGGTCCACACTGCACCCCAGCTGCACCCACCCCCCTGTGGGCAGCAAACCCTGGGGCTGAGCTTTGGGGTGTCCCAAAGCCAAACCAAAGGATCCCACCCACCGGGAATGTGCCGATTTCCAGGCTGGCTTTGTGCACAGCTGCATGTGGTCACTGGCTGTCCCCTCATCCCACGCCACCCTCCCCATCCTGGCTTTGCCCCAAACGAGCTTCCCAAAGCTCCCAACCCACCAGACCCCCTTGGATGTAGGTGCAAAAGCCATATATTGTACGCAGCCTTTTCTAGAGTTAGAGATTCACCAGTTGGCTTTTAACTCTCAATCTTGATAGAAATGTAGGCACAGCTCGAATCCAGAGACCCTGCTTGGTCTCTGTTCCAAGAGAGAGGAAAACTCCCTGGAGATAAAAAGGAGAATTTCAATAAAAATCTATTTTTCTAAGGTGTGTGCAGAGCACAGCTGGACTGGGGGTTCCTGCTCCTTGTTTTTTAGAAGGAGGTGGGGGATTGTGGTTAACTCTTCCCTTGACAAACAGCTGGAGGTTTTTTTGGGATTTGTGGCAGTGGGAACGGAGCTGAGCCCAGGCTCCTCTGCTCATGGCAGCCCTGGGGCTGTCTGCTAGTCAGAACAAACCCTCAGGGCAACCTGGAAATTAAAAGAGAGGTTTTGTTGTTGCTCTGCCTCCCCGAGTGTTTGTGGGGCCACCAGAGCACCCCTCACCCATCCCAGAGCAGGGATGGCAGCAGAGGGGGAGCAGCTCCTCTCCCTTTTGATCTCATTAACTCATTTCTGCATTTAAACCCAGTAAAGGGTATTTAAATCCCGTTAATGTCATTTCTGTCTTGACCACGCAACCAAAGCAGCTCCTTTTTGGGAGCTTTAGTACCTGGAGAGTGTCCTTACAGACAGATTTAATGAGATGTGTGGCAGGAAGGGGGAAATTCACTGCAGGATTTATTCCTGACCTTCCTCGCCACCAGAGCAAGAGCTGGGTGCAATTTCTCCCTTATTTCTAATCTGCAGTTGGTGAAATTAATTTTTTTTTTTTTTTTAGCAGGGATGAAGCCTCACATCAACTTGATTTGTTCTGACAGGCCCTGGCTGCCAAAGGGGCAGCGCTGCCTCCTGCCCCTCGGAAGTAATTAACCCCCCAAAGCCAATTAATGGCCGAGATAAAACAATTAAGGGATGAGATTGCGTGTGGCACTTGGAGCCTGGGCTGCAGCTTGGGGGGAGGGAGGGGAGGGTGGGGAAGAGACCCCACATCAGCATCTCCATAAAAAAAACCCCTGGGAATCCCCCCCAGCCTCTAGCAGTATCAATTTACCTCCTCTATTTTATTTTCCTCTGCTTTTATTGCACAATTTTATTTTTTTTTTATTTAGTTGGCACTGAAACGGAGCAGTTGGAAGATATTACGGCCATGTCAGGGCGTGCTGCACATCTGGCTGCACCTCTGGATTGTGGGATCCCCCATTCCTCTCATCCCACTGACGCAGGAGCAGCTTCCCCCTCCTGCCCTGCACGCACGGCCCGAGCTGGAGCTTCCGCCTCTGATTTTTTTATTCATTTATTAAACGCTGGGCATCTTTATTTTAACCACGTGGAACTGTCATGCAAGGATAAAATTCCTGTTCCCCCCGAAAAAAAGGAGCCAACCACCCTTCCCTTCACGATTTTCCTGGGGAAAGCTCTTGACATTTAATAGCCTTGCATTTAATAACCTCCATGGTGCCTGGGGGAGGCAGCACTCAGCCTTTCCATGAGGAATTCAAAAGCTGGGAATCTTTCCACTTGACTCAGCCTGAGCATTCCCTGAGTGGGCACAGCTCGCCCTGCCCCGGTGTGAGGCTGAGGGGACCGTGACCCTCCCTCCTCGCTGGATTCCTGCTGGAAAAATCATCTTTTTGGCAATCTCGCATCCCTGCGAGCGTTTTCCAGCCTCGTTCCTCCCTCCAGGGCTGGATGCTTTTCTCAGCTGTTGCCGTGGCAACGGCGTCTGCACCAAAAGCTCCCGCATTTCCCCCAATTCCGGGTGGGTGTTGCGCTCCCTCCTTTCTGTGATGCTCAAGTGTGGCTCGGGTCTGGATCCCTTCCTGGCAAAGGGAGTGGAGGGATGCTGCTTTGGGGTGAATTCAGAGGATTCTGGGCAATGCACACAGTGCTGGGGGGCTCAGAGAGAAAGGGTTCACCTTCCTCCCAAATTAAATCCCGTGAAGTTCCAACTGTATTTCAGCAAAAGCAGTTCCACAAAAAACCCAGAATGGGGAGCTGGGCCGTAAATCTGAGAGCAGCCATCTCCATCCCTGACAAAACCAACAGGTTTATGTAGCATCTTGGCTATTTCCCCAAAAATTTACAGCTGACAACGTGCCTGAGCACAGCAGGGATAATTTAAACCTGGCTCCAACCTGCCTGGCTCCAAGCTAAGGGAGAGGGGAACACGTTTAGTGTTTTTTATTTTTATTTTTTGTCTTAATTTTAAATTTCATTCTAGTTTGGAATAAATGCAGTGATTTGTGGGAGTGGGAAAGCACGGCTTTATTTCAGGGCCCTGACAGCCAAGTGAAAAAGAGCTGTCATTAAGGATGGCAACACATCCACAGGAATGGGGTTTCTCGTATTCCTGAGCAATTTCTCCCAGGAAATGAGGATGGGGGGTAAATCCAGGGAAGCAGCAGAGGGAAGAGAGCAGGGCTGGGTTTGGGATGTGCTGGCACAGCTCCCAGTGGACTGAAACAAAATCACTGGGATGTGGGGGTGCTGAATCCCACAGCACAAAGGGGAAATGGGATAGGGAGGGGTGGGAGGATCAGGAACAGAATTTGGGAGGTGTGGACTGGGAGTCCCAGAGCTGTGGATTGGGGATGCTGGGCTGAGGGTGAGAATCACAGGGATAAGGATGAGGCTCCTGGGCTGAAGTTTGGGGCCCCAGGATTTGGGATGAGGGTCCTGGACAAGATTTGGGGCTCCAAGGCAGGGTGTGGACGTCCTGGGATGGGGGTTTGTGCCCCAAAATTTGCTGTTCTTCTTTAACACAATCTCTGCCCTACCCTAAAACCCTGATCCCCATGAGCTCCCCAGTTCCAGATTTCATGGGATGGAGGTGGCTCTGCATCCTGCTCACCCCTTGGCTCTGAGGTGCTAAGTCCAGCTGCATCCCAATTTTGCTGATTTCTGCCCCAAAATGGGTGGCAGATCCCAGAACTACCAAATCTGGAGCTGCAGCTCCCACCCAGCCCTTTCCCTGGATGCTAATTCCAGTTTGTGCACGTTCCCCTGGAGCTGCCTGTGGTCATTAACCTCCTGCTGCCCTTAATCAAGAGGACTTTGTTAATTAATAGCTGAGGATGTCTCCAGCTGAGCAGCACAGGGGTGGGATCAGGGTTGCATCCAAGGATCCTTGATTTAATATATTGGAGCTTCCCAATATATATTGCAGCCCCCTCCTCTCCATGACCAAAATATTCCCCAAGGAATGCTGACAGGATGCATTCCAAGAGATTCCAGAGCTGCAGCTCCTGCAGTATTTTGGGAATATCAGAGGAATTGGGGCAATACTGAGCTGCTTTTCTTTGCCACTCTGCCAAAAAGGGGAAGAAAAGCCTGGCTGAGGAAGCTGAAGTTTTCTGAGGAATGTTTTTTTTGCCCTGATTCCATTTTATAGACATATAAAAATGTGCATTTTTAATGCTGCCTGGGTGAGCTCTTTGCTGCCTGTCTCAGTGGGGGACACAGGAACAGAAATCACTGATATTTTTTCAGCATGTAAATTCAAAGCTAATGGGGTCCAACAGGATAATTCAGTGGATTTTTGCCTTCTCTTCCCCATCCTGATCCCAAACCACGCCAGGATGAGGAGAATCAGGAGCAGGAGGGGACACAACAGCAGCCCTTGGATCATCCATGGGAGATCTCCAGAGCCCATCCAAGAGGCTCAGATCCCACCTCAGCCACCCAAACCCTACCCCTCTGCTCCTGAGCTCTTTCCACAATTCCAAATTGGACACCAGGGATCAGGAGCACACACAGGGAAGAGACTGCTCAGTGAAAAACCCTGGGATCCCTCCCACTCCACACATCGAGGTATTTGTCTGGAAAACAGGTTTTATTAAATAAGCAAACAGCTACAAAGATGGACTCAAATATTTGGGAAACTTGGGATTCCCAAGCTGCCATTGCAGTGATTATTTAACCCCGGGGTAAGTACCAAGGCACTGGTGGTTTGGGTTTTTTTGGAAAGCTTTTTGGAGTAATACCAGATGAGCTTGGAAAAATCAGGCCCCAGAATGGGTGAGGAGCACCCTGAATCCATCAGGAACAGCCTGAGGGGCAGTGGGATGGCATCCAGCCCTTGAGGCTTCATCAGCTGCTCCCACATGCAGGGCTTCTCCAAACCCTGAGCCCAAAAAGCCCCAGAGGCTGCTGGCTGTGGGTGCATCCCATTCCCACTGCTCCTCCCATTCCCACTGCTCCCTGCACAGATCTGCAAGTTCTGTGTGTCCCTGGCTGTCCATCTGTCCCATCCATCCCATCGGTCCCATCCCACTCCTAACAGGATCCCGGAAACCTTCCAGCAGTCTTAATTAAATTCTGGGGAAAACGAGCAAGAGGACCTTCTTCCCACCAGCAGAGAGGCCCTGCAGCTTCCATGGGTACGGATCCAGAGTGGGTTTTGGGGGAAAAATCCTTGTGGATCAGGGTACAGGGACAATCCCAGTGCTGAGTGTCCCATCACAAAAAGGAGGTGATGCAGATCAATGTGGAGCAGTGAGGCAGCAATGGAGTGGAGATAATCCATCTGAAATCCTGAAATCCCAAAATCCAGCTCCCACTGCAGCATCCACTCTGATCCCAACGTTCCCTCTGCTCAGTTACTGGGGCTTTTTTTGTACCTGTGCCTGGAAGTAGTTCCTGTTTTTTTCCTGGGAGCTGCCTCTCTATTTTATTTCCCATTTTCTGATTTCCAAGGAAAGATACAAATAAATATCTCAGCTTTTGTGAGCACCTGGGAGCAGACTCTCAGCTTCCAGCATGTCAAAACTCTGCACAAAGCTCCCCAAGGGACCTCCTGAAATGTCCCCAAGCCTCTGGGGGCTGCCCAAGCCCAGCTCCAGGGATTTCTTGCTGTCCTGGGAGTGACACAGAAATGAGGGTGGAGTGGTGAAGGAGGTTCAAAATTAACTGGGTGTGAAATTGGATGAAGATAGAGCTCGGCCCATCCTTCCCTGCAGAGATCGGTGTGTGGCAGTGGAGTCTCCCATGAGATTCCCAAGGTGGGAGAGACAAAATCATCCCACAGAACTGACTGGTCCCACCAGGGAGCAGCTGGCAAAAGAGCCAGGTCCCTCTGGATGCAGGAGGAGACAGCAGGTCCTCCGCAGGAGCTCATGGCCTGTTCCTGGCCCCAAATATCCACTCCTCTGCAGGATGTACCGTGTGGAACGTGCCCACCAAAGGGAGGCTTGAAAAGACATCACAAATCGACCTTTCCCTCTTTCTTCTCCCAGTTGTCTGTGCAGGTGACCCTGTGATGAGCCCAGTCCCCACACTGGTGGATCTGGAGCACTTAGAAGAGATTTGAAACTTCTCAGTTCTCTGAGGTGGGATATTCCAACCCCTCATAAGGACACTTCCTAAAAAAGTCACACTTTGTTCCAGTACCAAAATACCTCAGGAATTCACCATGAGGAGCCACACATAGACATGGGACAGAGGAGTGTCCCCACCTTGGCCATGGCAGGGATCACCTATGGCATGGGAGATGCCTTCCTGATATCCTGCACCCCACCAGAGTGCTTCTGGAAACACCAGGAAAGCCCTTCCTGGGTCAGGCAGTGCAGAGGTTGGATGGGAACACCCCAAAATGTTTCCTTAGTTTGGCACCAGGATTTTTGCAACAAGATCAAAGGTGGTTGTGTCTTCTCCATACCTTGTGGGTCTCCATCCTCTGCCAGCCCCCAGGCAGCAACAGCAGTCAAAAATGAGCTGTGGGACACTGCTGGATAATGCCTGACCCACAGCAGGGCCACCACGGGGGTGGTCACTGCGTGTCACTGTCACAGTGCCAACACCAGGGCACTCTGTCCCTCCTGCAGGCCACGTTTAGACAACTGTTGTCTCTTTCTCAGTCATGGAGGAGATCTTGGAGAAGCTCCTGTGCACGATGCTGGAGTGTCCTGTCTCCTCACTGAGGGCGTTCACCAGCCTGGAAAGGAGGGTCACCTTGAACTTCTTGAAGTCCTGGCCCATGAAGACGTAGAGGACGGGGTTCATACAGCTGTTGGAGGCTGCCAGAGCCGTGGTGAGCGGGATGAAGATCTCAAACACCGACCAGGGCACAGCGTTGGGCACCGTCTCCAGCAGGTTCAGCAGGTGGTAGGGACTCCAACAGAGGAAGAAGGTGACAATGATGGTGACGATGATCTTGAAGGGCTTCTTGGACTTGGCCAGGCGGTTGCGGCGCAGGTTGAGCACGATGGCGACGTAGCAGAAGGTGATGACGGTGATGGGGAGGATGTAGCCGGCCAGGAAGCGCGTGACGTTCACCGTGCGGTGCCTCACCAGAGCCAGCCCTTCGTAGGATCTATTCCTGGACAGGGAGAAGTTGCTGAAGCAGATGATGGAGCCGCGGTTCTGCGCCGTGTCGCGGAAGACGAGCGAGGGGCAGCTCATGACGATGCCCACGCTCCAGATGACCACGCACACCCCGTAGGCCAGGTTGGTGGAGCGGTGGTTCTGCGACCACACCGGGAACACCACGGACACGTAGCGGTCGAAGCTGATGGTGGTGAGCAGCAGGACGCTGGTGTACATGTTGAGGATGAGGAGGAAGGAGTTGATCTTGCACATGACGGTGCCGAATATCCAGTGGTAGCTCATGGCCGTGTAGGCGATGTTGATGGGCAGGAAGATGTTGAAGAGGAAGTCGGCCACGGCCAGGTTGAGGAACCACACGGCGTTGACGGATTTCTTCATCTTGAGGGTGATGATGGCAATGACCAGCCCGTTGCCCAGGATGCCCAGCACGCAGGACACGCTGTAGATGATGACGGACAGGATCCTGGTGATGTCCTTGGGGTTGTGGGCCGGGTCTGCCCACACGCTGCCCGTGTCCTCGTAGCTGTAGTCCGAGTAGTCGCTGTAGTTACTGAAGCCATCCAGGTAATCCGAGAGGTTGGGAAGCGCCATCGTCCCTGTGAGCAACCCGTGTGACCCCGGGGATCTGGGATCTGCAGTGGATTCTCCCTGCTGATCAAACACGGTGTTAATCACAGCGAGGAGAGCAGGAGGGATGGGTGGGAACTGGGGACAGGGGGTGAAGGGACAAGCACACAGGAATGGGGGATCCCATGAGAACCCCACTGGTCCCGAACAAGATGCTCCCAGAGCTCCTCCCTGATTTCCACCCCCATCCATGAGACATCAGGACGTGATTCAGTCGCCCAGCTCCACCAGGATGTGGCTGCAGCCTCATCCTGCAAAAAAAGCCTTGATTACCCGCCTACTTCCAGAGGAAAAACCGGGATAATGCTCATTAACAGCTCATCAACAGCTCCGACCTTCCAATCTGCAACATATTATGGCTCCACTCTTATTTTTTTTTGGACGGAATTGGACTGAAGACCCCAAGGGAAGCTCCCACACACTCCCCTGACACCAGGCGCGCTCTCACCTCTCTCCTCTGGTCGGGATGGGGGACAGGTGGCAGTTCAGTGCCCCGGGGCACAGCGGCAGCTCCCTCCACACCAGCCTAGGGCATGAGCTGTAACATTAAAGCCAGGATCAAAGAAAGGTCACTCACCCCCGGATGTGGGCTCAAAAGAGGAAATCCTGGATGTGCTAACAATTAACCCTGTGCAGCCTCCCTCGGGATGCTGTGCTGACCTGGGGACCCTCCTCACCTCCAGTTTGGGGAAGGAGGGGTCCTGCCATGATCCCAGCATCTTTTGGGATAACCCAGGACAGAAATCCCATCCTGTACTCTCTGAACAAGCACCCAACATGAGCAGCATCCTCAGGTGCACACAACGAACCAGCCAGTCAACCACGGGTTATTAATAATTAAATAATAAATAATTCAAGGTATAAATGAGGTGCACATTATCTGCATGATCTATTTTATATCCTGGATTCTCACAGGGTTATTTTCCTGATCCAGTTGGTGCCCTGTATGTTTAAATATGTTAATTGTGGTAAACCAGCAGCACCATTTGCCATTGTCAGACTCTGGGCCTGGCTGAGGAGGTTCAACCTCTCCCCTGTGGGTCAGGGGAGCTAAAACCAAAATCCCCCAAAGCCTGAGTGAGAAGCACAGAGCATTCCACCCTTTATGTCCTCACAGGAGGGACGTGGGGACGCCTGAGGACCCTCCCTGTTCCCGAGGAATTTCACCCCAAAGGTCCCTGAGCATCACCCTCCGGCCAGCCCTGCTTTGAAATTCTCAGGGTGTTTGTGTTGGAAGCTATTGTTTCCTCCTGGCTTTTTCCTGCTGTTCCTTCCTGCCATTGCTGCTGCAGAGTCCCCGGCCGGGGGTGAAATCCCACCCTGTCCCCTCCCCTGGCCCAGGTCCTGGGCACGATAAGCAGCCACGACAAATGAGGTTTGAGTGCAAAGCCTGGGAATGAGCTGGAGCTGGGAAGAGGCCTCGTCCCAGGAAAAGCTCCATGGCCAGAAAGATGAATTACAGTCAATGATCCAGTGGAAGGAACAGAATCAGCAGAACTGACTCTCCCAGCAATGTTCGTGTTGATTAATGAGTGAAACAAGGATTTCAGGTCACGGCCTTCCCAAAGGCAGAGCCCCAGAGAGGTGGGGGAGCCCAGAACCCCACAAGCACCCCACCCCATTGCCTCATATCCCATCCCACTTCACTGCCTCCCATCCCATCCCATCCCATCCCACCACACCCCATTGCATCATATCCATCATATCCCATCCCATCCCAGACCCCAAAGCTCCTGGACTTGCTCCACAGCCACCACTTCCACTGTGCTGTCACCCATGGGGACACTCTGACCCCAAATTCAGCCCCTGCTCCAGCAGGACAGGAGAAATTCCCACTCCCCACTGTGTTCATTTCCATGTTTTTAATGTAAAATGCTCTCTTTATTATCCTTTTTAATTGCTGGGCCTGATAACTTTCAGCTCATTCCAAAGCTCATTATTTGTCTGAATTCTCTGGAGATTTTGCTCTCTGGGTATCTGCTCCCAGCTGGGATGAGGATGACAGAGAGCAATGGGAACAGCAGGACTCGGCTTCCCTGTGGGATTTGGGGGAGGATGGGTTTGTTTCCAGGGCTGATGAGGAGCAGCAGGCAGCTGCCAATCCCACCATGAACATTCCAGATGGGCAGGGTGGGCACCAGGAGCAAAAAATCATCCAGCCAACTCCCACCTGCCTCTCCAAAATTCTCCCAAAAGTGGAGAGTCTCAGGGGCAGCTGCATGAAACCTCCTCATTTCTCACAGCGTAACAACTCCAAAGTCTGGGAGGAAAGGAAAAAAAAAATAAAAAAGAAAAAAGAAGCCACATAATACTAAGAGTGTTTCATTGCTACTCTCCAGGCTGAAAATTCCCTGCTCGAGCCAAAACCACGGTTCTCCCTTCAATCTATTCATCTTTGTCCTCCTACCTCAACAAAAACGAGCAGAGGATTTACCCAAAATAGCCTTTTCTCCGTCATTCCCGCAGCTGTGTTTGTCTTGGTACCCAGGGAAGGCCGGGTGAGATTCCCGACGGGCGCACCGGCAGCATCCCGGCACATACCGGGGGAGGATGAGGTCAGGGATGTTGTTCTTGGGAAGGCAACAGGAAACCGAGAGAACGGCAGAAAATGTTCAAATCCAGCTTTTCTGGGCGAAAAAGCTCTGCCCTGGCCAAGGCAGACGGGCGGGGCACGGATGTGAGCGGGGAAACGCGGCGGGATCGGGGACACGGGGACACGGGGACACGGGGACACGGGGACACGGACACACGGGGAGGGGATGCTCGGCCCCCTGGCAGGGGATCCAGAGGTGCCAGAACCCTGCAGCAGGAGTTTTTAGGGATGGGCAAGCTGCCAGCACAGCCCAGAGCCCGCCGGCCAAGCTTTTAGTGGAGCCACTGGGACAGGTTGAAGAGGACTGATAGAAGCTAATCAAATCAAATCATATCAAATTCAATTAAATCAAACCAGCAGAGCAGCTTTGGAGCACATCAGACCCTGCCTGAGCTGTCCAAGTGCATCACGCTTTGATCCACATCATGAAATGGATCCGGGCTGGGACCTGTCAGAGCTGGAGGAAACTGGGGGAGTGTTTGTCACCCTAGAAAATGCTTATCCCCAGCACGGGACCAGAAAAAAAAAATCTCCGGGGAACAGCCGGGTCCGTGCCTGCCCTGCTGCCGCCTCCTCCCCGGCAGCTGCTCTGCCTTTCGCTCCTCGGAGCACTTCCCTCCCCTCCTTCCACCGGCGGTTTCCGAGCTCCCAGCGCACCCCAAACCCCAAGCCGCTTCCTCCGGGCGTGGGAGGCGCGGGCAGCTCCGGCACAGCTTCCCGGGAGAGAGGAATTGCCGGCAGATGTTCGGAGCTCAGCTCTGGGAAGGGCTCGGGGGTAAAACGGGATCTCCACGTCCCTCTGGAGCTGCTGGCACCAGACCCCGCCGAGCCCTGCCACAATCCTGGGTGTCCCTGGAGGGCAGGGATGTTCCTGGGGATGTGTGGCAGGTGCTGGTCCCAGTTTTGTGGGGTGTCACAGCTCTGAGCCACACCCTGCGGGCTGGATCTCGAGCATCCCGAAGAATTCCATGCACCCCATGGCCGAGGGAAGGCAGATGCAAATCCCACCCCAAGCTGGCACCCGAGGCCACCCCATCAATCCCTCGGGCACGCAGGTATTTCCAGCCCAGGGTTACACGGCAGGGACATCCCTGCAGGGATCCAGCTCCCAGGAATCTCAGGGAACAAGGCACCAAACGGGAAAGCCGCTCTGGGTACCCAGCTCCAATTCTCCTTTATTTCAGCCGGTGATTGCCATGGCAACAGATGCCAGAGGGATGGTGCTGCTCAGCATCCCACTCCCCAACGGGACACCCGGGATGAAGCCATTCCTTGATGTAAATCGATCATTAGCCCATCAAGAGAGAATTCAGACCTCCAAACCCCAGCTCCAGCCTGGCCAAAAGCTGCTCCTGGCTGCGATTCCAGCCCTGCCACCATCCCTGACCCCTCCAGGAGGGGATGGGGACAGGGATGTGGGATGCCATGGGAGCAGCAAGCTGAGAATGATCCGGGCTGGGAGTTCTCCCAAACCTCCCCCAGCAGCTGCAGACCCCTCAGGGCAACGGGAGGAGGCGCAGCCACAGGGGAAACTGAGGCACGAGGACAGTGGGAAGCTTAATCCTTACCTGCATCCACTCAGACCCCTCCCAGTTCTCCACCACGGATCCGGGACCCCGCAGCATCCCGGCTGGGGCTGCACACCCTGGCCGTGTGAACGGCGCAGGAAAAAAGGGAATAGCTGGAAAAGGCAGCCTTAAAAAAGCTGCTGTGCCCAGGGTGGGACAGAAAAACATGAGTCAGTGTTTATCTGGGCAGGGCCGGCCGGGCTGCGCGGGACGGGTCGGGATAGGATGGGATGGATCCCACGGATCCTCCTGGTCACACTGTGGGGAAAAACACCCCAATGCTGTCAGAAAGTGGGGCTAGACCTCAAAATTTGGGTCATGAAAGGCTCCTCCCAGGGTGAAACTCCGGCAGAGGAACCCAGCCTTCCCTGGCACAAAGTGCTGAAAGAGCCACCCCGTTTGTAAAATCCTGGCCTTTTGCTCCATCCCTTCTGCTCTTGGCAAGGTGTGAGGATTAAAGGGGAAAATTTTGGGTGTTTGCACCTACAGAGGCAAAGGTTTCCTTTGAAAAGGGCAGTTTGTACTTCTGAGCTGCTTTAAAATGACTCGGCTCCCAAGATAATAAAAGTTCTTTCATCTCCTCTGCTCTCCTCTTTTCTAATAATCCGAGGTTTTTTCCTGGTACTTCTCAGGCAATATAAAGATGAAAAAACCTCCCTTTTTCAGAGCATCCTCCCTGCTACACCCCAGCAGTCCAGCGATGCTGTCCCTGAGTGTGCTCTGGGCTTCGTCAGGGCTCCTTGGGGACAAAACCTTGGGGACATCACTCCGGATTTGGGGAGCACAAAGGGAAAGAAACCCAAGCAAACAGAAATAAGGCTGCAGGAGGGACGTGACCCCGCAGGGGATGTGACATGGCTGGGGACAGCACACTCAGCCCCCCCTTGAGTGAGGAAGTCACCCCGGATCCATGGGAGCATCCTCCCAGCTGTGCTTTGTGTCCCCAGCTGAATGCTGATCAGCATGGCAAAGAAAAGCCACCCTGTTCTCCCTGTCCCCAGCGAGGGGACACTGCCACACTGTCAGGACATCAACCCCCCCAAATTCACTGCCAGCTCCTCTCCCTTCTTTGCTGTTTTCCCAAAAAAAAAAAAAAAAAAAAAAAAAAAAAAAAAAAAAAAAAAAAAAAAAGCCCAGCTCAAAAAGAGGTTGGGATTTTAAGGAAAATTTGGGGGTTGGGGTGAAGGACAGTCCCAAATCCTCTGAATAACAACAGGTGAGAAAAAAAACCTCAGCACCAGCAAACCCTTCCTCCCAAATCCCTACTAAAAAAAATAAAAATTATCAAATATATACAAATCCAGAGTTATTTACCTGAGCTGGATAAATCCCCAAGGAGTTTTCAGCATTTAGAAGCTGGATTAGACATCTCTGCTTCTCCTACAGCCCCGTCAGGGCTGGCATGGGAACCACCCTGGGCTTGTGGCTTTGGCATCCAGCTGGAGCTGACACGGATATTGCCGAGGTTTCTCATCCCAGGGAGACACACATGGGATGGGAGGATGAGGAAAATAAACGCAGCCCGTGGAATAAACCAGCTGCTGGCCTCAGCAGAGCTGCAAGGGGAAGGGGGAAGCTTTGGGGGAGGATGTTGAATCTGCAGAAGGGGATGTGGCAGCAGCCGTGACATGTCCTGTTCATTACTGCCCACAGTGGTTTGGGAGCCTTTGGGAAGGGTTTGGGCATCCCTCACTGTGAGCACAGCCAAAAGGTCCCCTCAGGCTCCTCCACCCTCCATCCCTGTTCCCCAGGTGCCCCAAATCCCTGCCCTGTTCCTGGGATGCTCCTGGCCTCGCACAGTGACATGCCCGAGCTGAGCCTGATGGACACAAATCCCTGGACACAAATCCCTGCCCTGACTGGGACAGCTCATCCAGAGGGAGAGCAAAACACCCGGAGCAAAAGCTGCACCACGCTGAGACAGAGCACCAGCTTCCACCAGAGCGCCCACCTGCTCTCCGGCATCAAGATCCGTGAGTTTTCCAGCTCTCACATTCAGCCACGCACAAGGGACAAATCCCAGTTCTGTCAGAGCTGGAAAACCACCCCAAGTGTGACCAGGGCGACAGCAGGGAGTGGTGGCAGGTGGGAGGGAGCTCGAGGCCACCGTGTCCCATCAGGTGGGGACATTGACCCTGTCCCACGCGGCCGAGCTCCCGTGAGAGCCGAAAAAGAGGAATCGGAGGCACTGCCAGCTTTGCACAACTGGCTGTTGCAACATCCCTGAGTTGAATCAGAGCTGGAAAAGTGCTGATGTGCCGGCTTGTGGGGCTGCTACGGGGAAAGGAGAAGCCCTAAAAAGCCCTGGAGTGTGAGCAGGGATGTGTCAATCCCCCCGTGGAACCGGGCGGGGGGGGTTGTGACCGGCTCCCTGGTGTCCCTCTCTTCCACACTTGTGGCACATCCCCAGCAGGGTGCAGAGGAGGTGTGCTCCAGGACACTGGGAAATGCAGCCCAAAATCGTAAAAACCTCAGCCAGGTGAGGAGTGGCACAGGCTGGCTCTGCCCCATGGCTCTGCCACCCCATCCTGTCCCGCAGTGACACTCCCAGCGCTCCCAGTATCCCGCAGGGACTTTCCCGATACCTCGTGCGGTGCCAGGGCTGTCCCGCTGCTCCGTGCCGGGCAGGACCAGGATGAGCTCGGCGTGCTCTGGGTGCCAGCGGGATCCCATTCCCAGGCGGATCCCGCTGCCGCTCCCCGCCGGTTTTAAAGGAGCGGGGAGGGAGTTGCATCCATCACCAAGGTTTTCTTGGCAGAGCGATGCTCGGCGAGCAACAGCTGGGAGAGGGTGTGACGCCGGGAGCTGGGAACTCTGGCCTGGATCACAACCCAGCGTGAGGAAACAACAAACAGCTTCCCAAGGGGCCTCCTTTCCTGTGCCGCCCCCCGGCCCCGGGCACACCGTCCCACGGAGGGATAAGGGAGCTCAGAGCGCTCCGCAGGGATGCTGCTCCAGCCGGGAGCCCACGGGGAGGCAGGTGGCTGCCAGCCCCGCTCGCTGTGCTGTCCCCACCCCGGGTCAAGCGCTGTCCTCTGCTCCCCTCCACCGCCCCCAACTCCTTCCAAGACGTTGAGTCACTTCCCTTCAGGCAAATCTGGCTCCCAAACGCCGCTCCTGCTGCTCAGGGGCTGCTTTTTCCCCATGGATTTCATTACCACCAGGATGCTGCAGCTGCTTCCAGGCAGTCCCCCCTAGCCGGCAGAGGCTCTGTGGTGGCACATCTGTCACTCCCAGCACCTTCAACACCTGCAAGAAAAGTCATTTGGGGGGTGGGAGGGGCTGGGAGAGGCTCCAGGGTTCTCCAGGGAGGAGGGATGGGAAAGGCTGGATGCAGGGATGGAGTTCAGAGGGACAAATAAGAGGTTTTTGGGGGAGCTCCCCAGTTTGGGAGCACTGAGCAGCGCAGCCCCACACCCACATGGAGCAGGAGGTTTGGATAACCCCGGGCTTTATGTGGCACCGGGAAAATTCCTTCCCTCCCCACGCAGCTCCCGCGCTCCCGAGCCTCACCCATCCCAGGCCCAGCATCCATCCCAGCGGGAAAAGAGGCAGTGCAGGGCTTGGGAGAAAAGGCAGCACAAGGAAACACAAAAATTTGGCAGTGATGCTCCCTCACTCTCATCCAGCCTGGAAAAGGAGCAGGATTTGCCCCACTGGGACATCTCAGCACCAGCTCAAGCAACACTGAGTTTGCCACCAGCCATTCCAACAGCAGAAAGGAAGTTCATCTACCACAAGAGATTCATTAAGGCTAATTAATAACCCTCAGGAATAAACACAGAGCAGAAAACATCCTGGATCCAGCCAGCAGGGAGAAAACCAACCGCAAACTGATGGGATTTCCTTTTGTGTGCCATCAAGAGATGCTCACCCCAGGCAGCTCCAGGTGGCACCAGCTGGCACCTGCAGGCTTCCCAAAACCACGCCAGATCTGGGAATGCCTGGCCATGGATGCTCCTGTGTTGCATTTCACTGACCAACATATGTTTGCTTTCCTTGACCTGTGACCCTAGTACCCCCTACCAACTGGAAGGTATCCAGTTACAACCAATCCCAAGCCCTATGTCATTTCCTGTATCCTAATCCTATAAAACCCTGTATCAGCTGACCCCCTGCCTCTTTCCTTGTGGACCCCTTCAAGAATAAACCTTGGAGCTGAGCCAGGACGGAAAGAGCCCCTCTTTGTCTGCCTATTTATGATGCAGCCTTCTTCCCATTCCTAATTAGCTAGCCGGGAATTTTGGGGATAGGGGACAGGACTGTGTCACTCCTGCACGTGGGCTGACCAAGGGACATCGAGCAATGACCGAAATCCCAGCAGCTCTGAGGGGTGCAGAGCCAATCCCGGCCCCATCCCAGCGCTCCCAGCAAGGCCGAGCTCTGCAGCCCCACAAAACCAACCCATCCCTTGGCACTGCCCCCTCTCCCAGGCACCTGCCACCTCCCCGTGCCCAGGCAGGACGCAGCATCCTGCTCTCCCACCGATCCCTGTGTTCAGCAAGATGAAAACAAAACACGCTGATTTGGGATATGATTTCCCATCCGCAGCGTTTGTGGGTTGGGGTTTCCCTCCGGGGCACTCGGCATCGCCTGCTCAGCAAAGCCCCGCCGGCAGCAGCGCCTGCGGAAGGACAAACCCCTGCTGGCAGCGCTGGGGATGCAGCAGGATCCGTGCAGGAGCAGGAGGAGCCGTCGGGAGCAGCAATTCCAGGCGCAGCCTTTGGCAGTTGTCACGTCCTTGGCAAGCGCCGAGTGCCACCCACACCGAGCAAAGCCATTAGAGCTCCAAATTGATTTGGGCTGATTAAACGCCCCGGAGCAGCTCCCCGCCGAGCCGGGATGGTCAGGATGTGCGGATAGAACAGGGATGCGGGGATGGAGCCGGGATGCGCGGATAGAACAGGGATGTGTGGATGGAGCCGGGATGCGGGGACGGAGCCGGGATGCGCGG
This sequence comes from Sialia sialis, assembly GCA_009812075.1. Taxonomy (NCBI): domain Eukaryota; kingdom Metazoa; phylum Chordata; class Aves; order Passeriformes; family Turdidae; genus Sialia; species Sialia sialis. The sequence continues at coordinate 2,807,735 of VRYO01002095.1, read as the reverse complement.
ATAGAACAGGGATGTGTGGATGGAGCCGGGATGTGCGGATAGAACAGGGATGTGCGGATAGAACAGGGATGTGTGGATGGAACAGGGATGTGCGGATAGAACAGGGATGTGTGGATGGAACAGGGATGTGCGGATGGAGCCAGGATGCGGGGATGGAGCCAGGATGCGGGGATGGAGCCAGGATGAGGGGATGGAGCTGGGATGTGCAGATGGAGCCCGGCAGGTCCGACCCCTCCGGTTCTCGCCCTTCTTCCCTCCCACACGCTGGGAACGCGCCTGACTCATCCCCAAACAGATGTCGCAGTCAATGGGGAAGAAATTGGAGGAAGTTTTCCCTCTCCAGGGGAGCTTTCTCCGGCATCCAGCAGCACTTTCTCTTGCCCTGGGCAGAGCCGTGGGGATAAATTGGAATGGCTGGGAAAGGAGTTAGGCTGAGCTATGAGAACAAGACTCCCACTGCACATCCCAGCTCCAGATCCCGGGTTTTAGAGCTGGGTTGATGCCCGTGGATAACTCTGCCCTGTCTTTCCCACAGGGAGCTCATCCCTGGCTCCACAGCCGCTGTGGTCCCCAGCTCTGGATCCAGTCACTGCCTCCTGCTCCAAGTGCAAACTCCCTGCACAAATAAAGAAGCCACAGACAGGATGTTCAAGAGACAGCTCCTGTTCCCTTTTTTTCGCTGATTTGATACAACTATGGAAAAAAACTAGTTCCAAACTTATGCAACTCGAGCTTATAAATAGCCCCAGGAACACAGAGGGGCTGGGACAGGGTGGCCAAACCCCACTGTGCACCATATCCCACTGCATCCCATCCCAGCTCAGGGATCTCCACGTGGTTCAGCCCCCAAACAGCCTCCCAGAGCCTCTGTTTGCCTCCAGTCTTGGATCATTTCCCCCATTTTTCCACGTGCTTCCCTCAGGGGCTGGATCTGAACAATGCACACCCACGGGCCAGGGCACCATTCCGAGTTCTCGGCTCCCAAACCCCACCCTTGGCAGAGGAGGAGGGATGAGAACGTTCCCAGGGCACAGCTGGGCTCTGTTCCATGGATTTCCCCATCCATGGCATCACCCACCCCTTCCCATCCCCACCCTGCAGTGATGGAAGTGCCACATTTGGAGATTTATCCACGATTTCCAATTCCTGCTGGAGCTGTCAAAGGCCACTGACAGCTCCTGGAGCAGGGATGAGGAATTTCCAGGCATGGACACTTTGTCCTTGCCTTGGAGTCCCTCAGCAGGTGACAGACAGGATGTCACCTGCCCAGGGATTAATGAGCAGGGCTGACATCAAATCCTGGAATAGGCTGGGTTTGGAAAAACCTTGAACTCATCCCATTCCATTACCTGCCATGGACAGGGACACCTTCCACACACCAGGCTGCTCCAAGCCCTGTCCAAACTGGCCTTGGAATAAGAAATTCCATGAATAAAATACCTACTGGGCTCCAGGATTGGATGCTGTGCATCCCACTGGAAAACTGGGAATGCTGACAGGTTTCAATTCCTTGTGCTGGGAACTGCTGGAGCTGAATTCAGGCTCATCTTTCACCCTGAACTGCTTCAGCATCATCCTAAAATCCTCTGGATGTGCTTTTCCTGATGCTGGAAGTGAAGATACCAAATATGGATAGAGGGGAGTATTCCTGAAATCTCCCAGCAAAAATCAGTGGGATCTGGCTGATAAAACCTCTCAGGAAACTCCCAATTCTTTAAAGCACCAGCTGGATTCATCTTAATAACAAGGACTTAATAGATTCCTTCCAAACATTTTTAAGGAAAACCTGCCTGATTTATGAATTTTTAATTTTAAAACCCAGTTTTCCTTGCAACAAACATCTGGGAACTCACCGTTTCATGGAGAAGGGACGCACATTCTTGAAGCTGACTTTGCCAAAGGTCCCATCCTGCTTCCCAGCTGGGATGGGCACAGGGACTGCCCAGCTCTGGGCTGGGAAGCAGCTCAGCATTCCTGCCAGCTCTGAGCAATCCATGCCTTTTTCGGCTTGATTTTGGCTGGGGGGTGGCCTTGCTGCAGGTTCCTGGGCTCCAATTGCCCTGGAATTTGTAAAAATAACAGCAAAATATGTTTTATTCCTGAACCCTTGCCAGGCTGGGATTATTTCTGGAATGAGGGAGTTGCTCAGTGGTGCCAGGGAGGTGTGGGGGTACCTGTGCTCTCACTGGGGTCCCCCGATCCCAATATCCAGAGCTCAGCCCCTTTCCCACACAGCAGCCCAGTCCTAAAATCCAGCTGTTATCTAAGAATTCTTTAAATAGACCCAGAAATGTAGGGATCAATCCAGAGGGTGCTGTTGATGGAAGCCAGATCCAGATTTTACTTTGGAAAGCAAAAGCAGCCGAGCCCAAAGGGAGGGAAAGCTGCACCATGGATCCACAGGAACATTTGTGTCACATTCTATGGGATTAATGCTCCAGGTCTGATGGAAAGATTCAATCCTTTAACCTAAGGATTCAATTAAGGTTCCTGATTTAACCTGAGTGGGATTGGAGGATCCATAAAACTGGTCTGAGTTTACAGAAGGAAAACTCTCTATTCATTTTCCCTCCAAGAAGATCTCTTCCCTCCTTTGGAAGATCTCCATCCTGCCTGGACATGTAAAATCTCCATAAATTCCAGAGGTGATTCATGCTCCCATCTGGGACTGGCACAGTCCCTCACTCCTGCCACTGTGCCACAGTTAATGTCCACCCACAGAGGCATCTGCCAGGTGGGAAATCTCCAGGTTTATTGTCAGAGATTAATTTATGATAAATGACAGAGAGGGAAAATCCCTAGCATGGGTGAGGATGGAGACTCCAGCAGGGATTGGCAGCTCCAGCATTTCCCATTTTCCTCCAACCCTGGCTTCATGCAAGCCGTGTAACACCAATGAATTCCTGATTTTTATTCCCTGAACAGTGCAGAGGGAATCCCTGTTATCCACGGCCTAGAGCAGGTGCAGAAAATCCCCAACACTGTTCCCGGCTGATGGAAACTGCAGCTCACATCCAGCTGCTCCCAGAAGGATCCAGGCTTTGGGAATACCTCAGAAATCAATAGGGATAAATCAAAAATTCGGGCAGGACTTCACATAATTCACCTGCTCTCCCTTAAGACTTTTTTGGGGAAAAAAAAGGATGGGAAAAGGGAATTTGGGGTACCCTGGCTGGGAGAGGATGTCCAATGAATTAATTCTGTGTGGAGATCATTGGAATGTCAGGAGACCTCAGATTCATCCCCAGCCTTCAAGTGAAGGAATTAATTCTGGCCAAGGAATTCCAAAGGCAGCAGAAGCTGTCTTCAAGGAGCCAGAATTCCCAAAGGAAAGTTAAACTTTACCCTGGATATCCCATCTGGAATGTGGTCACCCTCAGCCTGGCATCTTCCCAACCTGGCAAATCCCTGGCATGGCTGCTGAGGAGCTCCTGCAAAACAATTTCCCTGTGGAAAACCGGGAGCTAATGGGATTTAGGGGAAGGGGAATGAGAGGCTGGCTGTAAGCAGACCCAGTTAGTGGATGGGTCAATTAAGAGAGAGGGGATGGGATATTGGAGATCCCAAATCCCTGGGCACAGCACAGCATTCCAGGAGCTTGGAGGACTCCACCTGCTCCTGGAAAATGCCACCATGAAGGATTTAAACGAGTCATTCATCAATTAAATGTGCACTCTGGCAAATTAAAATCTGTCCTGTTGTTTAATTAATAGGGCAGCTTTATATTTGACAAATTAGGGAGCCTCTTGATGAGCTAATTTGTTAATTAATGGAAGCCTGGAGGCTCTTCCTTCAGTAGATGTTGGCACATCCTTGAATCCAAAGTGCAACTCCTCCTTCAGGAGCCCTGGGCTCAGTCTGAGGACAGCCCTGGCAGTGGATTTGCCATGGGAGAGCTCCTGGCACTGCTGGGATTTGTGGCACTGGTGCATTCCCATTCTCCTTTCTTTTTTTTTTTTTTTTTTTGGGAAAATTTACATCCCTCACCAAGGAAAAGCACAAGATCCTGCAGCTGAGCTGCTGCCAAACAGAGCTCAGAGCTGCTCCAGGATGAAAAGAGGGGAAGAAATTGATAAAAAAATAGGAAGAAAGCTTCTGGCCCAGTCCAGGGGATCTGTGTTGGGAATCAGAGCTGTGGGTGGAGGATCCAGAGTTCATCCCAGCAGATCCAAGGATTCCTGGGTGTCTCCTGGATCCTCACACATGCAAAATGAATCTCCCAGGTGTATCCAGGCTCATGGATCAGCCCTTTCCCCAATCCCAGCTGCCTCCTCCCAGTGCTTCCAGTACAAACCAGTGCCAGGATAGTACTGAGGCTGTGTGTGCTCCATGAGCTGCTCCAAACAATTCCATGGAAAGGGAGATCACAGCAATCCTAGGGATCCCAAAAGCAATGTTGGAGTCATCCCCAGTGAGAGCAGGACCAGTAACCAGTAAGAGCAGCGTGGTGGGGCTGACACTGACCCCAGGATAAGATCCTGCTGCAAATCTCATTAAAAAACCGGAATGTGGATTCCTGAGCTTGCACTAAGGACCATTCCCCTCCAAACCAGACTGTCCCAGATCCCATGGAGCAGCTCCCTCAGTTATTTTTAGGCTCCAGTTATCAAATAAACGTGGGGAACCAGGAGAGGCACCCAGAGGCTCCCTTATCTCCATGGACTGGCAGTTCCTGGCATGTGTTTACACTCAGCCTTTAAAAAGCAACCCCAGGTTCACTTTTTAACCACAGGAGTTTGCCAAGTTTCCAGCTTTCCCTGGATCTTATCCCACCCAGGCAGGACCTGGAGAGAAGGCACAGCTCGCTCAGACCCCAAAGCTGCAATAAAAAAATCTCAGTGAAAGGCAAATTGCTGATGGATTTTCCACAAACACTCAGCCACAAGAATAAGGTTGCTGTGGAAGCTGCCCTTATTTGGGTGCCTTTTCCCATGGTTTGTGCATCCTGATCCATCCTCCAGGAATGCCAGGCACAGGGAACTCAGCTGGTGCTGGGACATATCCTAATTCCTGCTGGAATGTCACTGTCAAACACTTTTCCCAAGGCTGATGCATCTCCTGTTCCTGCTCAGTGCATCCACAGCCTCCCTGCTGACACATTCCCACCCTCTGCCGTGATTCCCAACACATTTGGGGCTCCAATCCTTCAGAGAAATCTCCATTTCAACACCTCCAAGTGTGTCTCTTCCTCTCCCCACAAGAAAAGGAAATCCCAGAGCTGTGTCTTTATCCCATTTCAGCAGCAGATTGTGCTGGAAGTGGAAGAGAGAGAAGCAGATGCTTTACCCTCGTGGTTTTCCTGATGCATTTCTCCTTCCACAGCCTAACACACCTAAAAAGAGAGGAAAAAAAAAACCAAAACAAAAACCTTGGGATAATATTTATCAGCTAATTAGGCAGAGAATTTATTTGAATACCAGAAAAATGCCAGCTGAGCTGGAAAGGCTTGTGTTGGTTTTCCATGGAAATGAAAATTGCCACAGGCTGCTGGAGGAAGGAGCTGGAACCATTCCCTGAGAAGCCTGAGCCCCTTCCCACCCCCTGGAATCACCTGGTTTATCTCCAAGGTGCAAAATGACTGTGAGAGGGGAAGGGAAGGGAATCTTCCTTCCCAAGAGGAAAGCAGGATTTGAATTTCCCTGCCATGGGATTAAGGAGAAATCAAAAATATGCTGGAAAGAAACACCAATTCCTTTTGATTCCTCTTTAGCAGCACTAAATCCCAGCCAAAATTCCAGTTCTTATATCCCAACAGATTTCACAACATGGAATTGCTTCTCCTTACATTCCTCAATTCCAGTTTTGCTCCTCCCTGCCTTGCCAGACCTCAGCCCTGCACTTCCAAGGCTCCCAGGAGCAGGGATGGAGGCACCTCTGGAGCTCCTGCAGCTCTCTCCTGATTTATCTGTGCCATTATCCCAGTGATCCATCAGCCAGCAGCTCATGTTCGGAGCACTGCCTGCCTGTCTCTCAGGAATTATGGATATACCCAGCAAAGGCACAGGGAAATAATTGTTTGCTTGCCGCTCAGGCCTCTGAAATTCCAGGAGAAAATGAGATTTTTCTTGATTGCTTTAGATAATGGGGTTTCCCCCCACTCTGCTGCGTTTATTTCCAAATTGTCACTGCTCCTGCTCAGCTGCCACACACAGGCAGGGAGCTGCCAGTGGCATTCCTTTAGGGACAGGGAGCCTGGCACTGCTCAGGGAGATTCACACCCAGCTCCTGACCCAGCTCAGCCTCTTCCTGTCCAGAGCAAAGCCCAGCTGGGGGAACTTAACATTCCAGCTCCAAAGGAATGAAATCTAGCCTTAAAAAGGAAATTATTTCCCAACTCTGAGTTGTTCCAGGATGCTGGATGTACCTGATAACCACAGAGTTCCAATAGGGGCAATTCCTTGCTGACAGGGGGAGAGGGGAGGTTTTAATTTAGAGGAATTTTGGAGGATCCATGTTATCCAGAAGCACACAGGAAAATGAACAGGGCACTCTGGAAAGCTGGGAATGGCACAGCCTCTGTCTCCTCATTTCCAAGGGGGCTCTCTGAGCTCTGCACAGGTTTGCAAATCCATTTCCTTCCATTTGCAAATCCACTCTTTTCCAACTGCTGCCCTGTGTACATGCTGAGGAAAGAGTGGTGCAGAATTCCGAGGCCAGATCTCCTCAATGTCACCAAGAACAAAGGGACTTCATGATTCCTAAAGGATCATCCACCTGCTTTGGTTCCCATTTATCACAATCAGCACACACCAAGAGTCATTGGAATATCCCAGGATCTGGGAGCCTTTGGAAACTCAGATGCATGGAGAAAATGTGAGTGGCAGGTGCTTTCTGAGACCTCTGCTCCTCTGTTTCTCTTGTGGGATTTAGGAACTGAAAATATCTCTTGAATTTCACGAATATTCCCATTTTCAAATCCTAGTTGAGCAGAACCACTCCCAGGTAACCCACAGTGCCTGAAATGTTGGAATTCAGCCTGGGATGAGGAACAGGAGACCTCCAGCAGCTCTGCCAGGACCCAGCTGTGTCCCCAGCATCCCTGCACTGCTGTTGCCACGGTGACTGGGCATCATCCCTTCTCCTGCCACCTTTAAGGACAAATATCCCTCCATGGCACAGGGCCTCTCCTCAGCCTCATCCTGCACCCAGGACATCCCACAGGACATCCTGCTCCCTCCGGACAGGGAATGCTGCCCATGAGGAATTTCCTGCTGGCTCCAGCCTGGAGCTGACCATCACCAAGGTAAAAAAAAAAAAAAAAAAAATCCAGGAGGATCCAGCCATTCCCACACCTAACAGGTGGGGTTTGAAGGGAAATCCAAGACGTGGAGGAGCTTTGAGCACAGAAAAGCTCAGGGCTACCACTGTCCCCATGGCTGGTGGCACTTGCAGCATCAAGGAATCCACAAGCAGTTCCACCCCTGAATGTGCCAAGCTGCTTCTGTGCCCTCCCCAATCTCCCTGGGACACCTGCTGAGCCCTGACAGCTGCCAGGACCTAAGCAGGGGGCGAGCTGAGAAGCTTAAAGGGAAAATAGCTCCTTTTGTAATCTGCTCCCACAGCACTCCCACCCTCCTGCCTGTTTTAGCCCTCCTTGTCCTACATTGCAGCCCTGGAGATGGGAAAGGGGTGGAATTGGAGCTGTGTCCCCCTCTGCACCCTGATCCCACTGCTCCTTTGGCAAACATCATGGAATTTTGGAATGGTTTGGGTGGGAAGGGACCTTCCAGATCACCTCATTCCTGCCACGAGCAGGGAATCGCTATCCCAGGTGGCTCCAGCCTGGCCTGAAAGAAACAACAAAGATGTATCTGCCTGATCACATCTTCCAAATTGATGCCAGGGAAGATTATCCCAAGGATCAGCCCCACAATCAGAGCACTGTGCAAGCTTTGGGAAGCACAAGCTCCGTGCCTCACACAGGATCCCAGGAGCCTCCAAGCGCATAGACAAGGGAATTTTATTCCGGCACAAACAGTTCCAGAAGGAAGCCAGGGCTTTACTCAGCATCCAAATATGTTTTCCAGGAAGGTGGGAAGGTCCTGGAGAGGGAATGCAGCAGGCTGGGATGTTTCCATGGAGCAGAGAGATGAGTCAGTGCCCTCTGCTGGCTGCAGTCACCCGGCCGCTCCCAAATCCATCGGATTCCAGCTGGGATAGAGGGGAATACACCCCAGCCTCACTCTAAAGCCTCCAGGATCCCTCTGGAACGCTGCTCCAGATGCAAATTCCCCTAAGGATCCACACGGGATGAACATCTGAGGGAACAGCAGCTCTGAAAGAGTGAATCCTGCTTTTCCTGCTGAAAAGGGGGATTGTGTCTGGAAAATACCATTTGCAGAAGAAGCAGGATGGAGTGAGGGCAAAGTTAATGTGGATTGGGAGGCTAGATCTGTGGAGGTCTCCCCTCAGCTTCCTCTGAAATACAGTTTAAATATCCTGAATTCATTTCTGACAAACCAGGTTACTTTTCTCTCTTGGTGATGGTCTGCATCTGGTAGAAAACCACCTTATCACCTTGCTAGATACTGATTCTGAGGGAATTATCTGCAATTCCTTAAAACATTCTCTTTTCCCTCAGCTTTTTGCCAACCTCTCCCTATTCCGGGCCTCCAGCAGAGGGACAGGCACAGGTGGGAACACCAAAGTTCGTTGCTACTTAAGGCCAAAAACAAAGAGCGTTTTTCCAGAAGGGCCACGGATAGGCAACGGGAACTCTATATCAACAGAAGAGGTGATTTTCCATGGAAATGCCCATAAATTAAATGCAGTGGAATTAAACTCTCAGCAAGCCCCGAGCTGGGCCTGCCGCGCACCCATCGCCTAGCAACAGAACGCAATGCCCTTATATGGCAACCGTGCCCGCCCACTCCCCGTTTTCCCTTCTCATTGGCTGTGCGCCTCATGATTGACGTGCAAACTGACCAATACTCACCCTCCACGAGCCTCTCCCTCGCCCGGGTCGCAGCGCTACCCGGAAGCCGCTGCAGGAAGCGGAGGGTAGGAGCGCGAGGGACGCGTCCGCTGCGACAGCCAATGGGAGAGGAGGTTGGAAGCGGCTCAGCCAATGGGAGAGCGCGAGGGCGGGGCCCGGGGGCGGGGCTGCGGGAGCCGGCAAAGGTGGGCAGCGGGCGGCTCCGGGAGCGGCAAAGGTGAAGGAGCACCGGGGGGACATCGGGGGACACCCAGGGGGACAGGGCAGAGGGGACACGGGAAACCCCGGCAGGGGGTCAGGATGAAACCGGAGGTCTTGGGCAGAGGGGATCTGAGGGAAGGCCTGGAGTGCACCGGGGGTACCGGGCAGGGAAGAGCCGGGGGTACCCGGGGTGCTGGAGGGGGGGATTCCAACCGGAGTTCAGGCTCGAGGAAGGAGCCCGGGGGAGGGAGCAGCGGCTGAAGGAGAAGCGGAGGATGTGGAGGGATTCCGGAGCGGCGCAGGAATTTCGGGCTCGGTGCAGGGGTCCCAAGCCTGGAGGAGGGTGCGGAGGAGACGGGACGCTCCGTGATCCCCGCGGAACCGGCTGGCACAGCCCGGTGCCCACGCTGCTCCTGGGCATCCACGGCTCCTCCTGCTGCTGCTGGCGCAGTGATGCACAGGAGATCCCATGCGGTGCGTGGGGGTGGCAGGGAAGGGGATGCCCGGGACGGCTCCCAATAGCTGTGATAAATCCAGAGCACGTGTGCTCAAACCCACTCTTACCCCACAGAGCTCTGGCTGAAGCTGTGTGTTCCCAGGTGGGAGCAGCAGCAAAGGAGATGCTCCAGGTGTCCGTGCTGGAAGCAGGATGAATCTCGTGGCGATGGCGACCGACCCCGAGCTCCAATGGGTGTCCCTGTGGCTCCGTGTCCGCTGGGCAGCCGTGCTGGTGCTGCTCCTGAGCTCGCTGGTGATGCTGCTGCTGCCCCTGGCTGCTGTGGACAACCAGTGCCACGCTGTGCTCAAGGGCCTGTCCTTCCTGAGGAGTAAACTGGGCTCCTCGGGAATCACCAGGTTCACAGGACAGAGCACGGAGCTGAGCGTCACCTCCAAGGGGCTGGAGCTGCTGGTGCTGAAGGGAAAAGCATCCCCAGGTGAGAGGGCCCTGGGTGGGCATTGCTGAGTTCCTCAGGCCAGGGAGATGCTGGAGAGGGTCCCAGCAGAGGCCACAGAGTGATGCGGGGTCTGGAGTGATGAGGAGAGACTGTGGGAGCTGGGCCTGCTCAGTCTGGAGGGAATCTCATCAGTCCATAGAAACATCTCAGATCGTGCCAAGAGGATGGTGCCAGGCTCTGTTCAGTGGTGCCTGGTGACAAGGAGCAGTAAACACAGCAAGTCCCACCTCAGTGTGAGGAGGAACCTCTTCCCATAAGGGTGGCAGAGCACTGGAGTTGTGGAATCTCCCTCCACGGAGACATTCCAAACCCACCCGGACACCTCCCTGCTCCTGGTGACCCTGCCTTGGAGTGGGGGATTTCCAGAGGGTCCTTCCAACCCACAGATCTTCACCCCCTTCCTGACCATGTCCTGTACCCCTGATGGGAGCGACAGTGTACCCTGATGGTAAGGAACTGCAATTAACTGCAATTAACACTGGCTGTAAATCCCCCTGAGGTCAGGCAGGCCCTCACCAGCTCCTTGACTGCATTCCAGGGCTCTGTGCTGGCATTGCTCTGTCTCTCTAAAGTTTTCCCTGGTGTTTTCACTACGTGGAGGTAACAGGAACATAGGTGATTTAATGACAGAAATCTCAGCTACACAGTGTTAATCCCAAAATCCTGCCTGGCAGAGAACAGCCTTTCAGGCAATATCGGGCTGTGGCCTGTATCAGCCAGGACATTAATTTTAAAAACACTTAAAGGAAATTTTATGATTCCAGCACTGTATCTTTATTTGCATTAAAGCTCTTACTTCTGGGAAAAAAAGTTGGATAGTTCACTGGAAAAACAGAAGTGCTGTTGGCAGCCAACGCAATAATGTTAACATTATAATTTCACCGAAAAGAATGCCAAGGGAAAGTGTTTAAAACACTCTTTCCTCCCACATGAAGTGGCCACCCTGAGCCTGCTGCCCACAGGTCCTGCCTCTCCACACTTCCTGGAAACGTAGCATAAACCTCTGGGATTGTAACCTGGAAAAAGCTGGAACAAATTCTGTTCCAATTTTTGTACCAGTGAACGGTGACTGCCATAGAATATCCTGAGCTGGAAGGGAGGCACGAGCATCATGGAATCCAGATTTTCTGAGGTTTCCAGTAAAACTCACTGCCCTTTTTCTGTTCCCATTTCATTGCAGAGGTGAAGTTGGAAGCCAGAGCAGCTCTGAATCAAGCCCTGGAGATGAAGCGCCAAGGCAAGCGGGAGAAAGCCCACAAGCTCTTCCTGTACGCCCTCAAAATGGACCCGGATTACGTGGATGCCCTGAACGAGTTTGGGATCTTTTCTGAGGAGGACAAAGACATCCTCCAGGCCGACTACCTGTACTCCAAAGCTCTGACCATCTCCCCCCATAACGAGAAAGCTCTGAGCAACCGGGGCCGGACGCTGCCCTTGGTGGAGGAGATCGACCAGAGGTATTTCAGCATCATCGACAGCAAAGTCAAGAAGGTGATGGCCATTCCCAAAGGGAATTCCGCCCTGCGCAGGGTGATGGAGGAATCCTACTACCACCACATCTACCACACGGTGGCCATCGAGGGCAACACGCTGACGCTGGCCGAGATCCGGCACATCATCGAGACCAGGTACGCCGTGCCCGGCAAGAGCCTGACGGAGCAGAACGAGGTGATCGGCATGCACGCCGCCCTCAAGTTCGTCAACACCACGCTGGTGTCGCGCATCGGCTCCGTCACCAGCAGGGACATCCTGGACATCCACCGGCGCGTGCTGGGCTACGCCGACCCCGTGGAGGCCGGGCGCTTCCGAGCCACGCAGGTCTTCGTGGGCCACCACATCCCACCGCACCCGCAGGACGTGGAGAAGCAGATGGAGGAGTTTGTGCAGTGGATGAATTCCGAGGACGCCACGAGCCTGCACCCCGTGGAGTTTGCGGCGCTGGCGCACTACAAGCTGGTGTACATCCACCCCTTCGTGGACGGCAATGGGCGCACCTCACGGCTACTGATGAACCTGATCCTCATGCAGGCGGGCTACCCGCCCATCACCATCCGCAAGGAGCAGCGCGCCGAGTATTACCACGTGCTGGAGGTGGCCAACGAGGGCGACGTGCGGCCCTTCATCCGCTTCATCGCCAAGTGCGCCGAGACCACGCTGGACATGCTGCTCATCGCCACCACCGAGCACTCCGTGGGGCTGCCCGAGGCGGGCGGCGCGGCTGGCTGTCAGCAAACCATCCCCATCAAGACTTGAGGGTTTTGGGTGAGATGTGGGAGAGCAGAACTTCGAGGCGCTCAGTGTTCCTGCTGGGAAAGGACTGGACAGGTGGCAGTCGAGTGTTTTGTTTATTTAAAGTGTCTTATGTTGGATTAAATTAATGTAATTTATGTACGTGATGCTGAGCGGAGGTGGGGATGTGCGCTGGAAGGTGGGGAGAGGTGTCAGAGGGCTCGAAGAGATGAACTAAAATTGAATTTCTCCTTAAAATTAAGCTTTGAGGAGCAGCTTCAATCACAATCCTTCAACTCTACTGTCTGAGCTCAAAGTCCAAAACACATCCCTGAGGGAACAGCCTTGTCCCAGCTGTGTCCATCAGACACTCTGATGTCAGTCACACAGAGCCTGAGCAGAGAGGAGGCTGAACTCCAGCCCAGAGGCATCTCTCCCCTCCCATTTCTGTGGCACTTTGCATGTGTACTGTAAGCTGCCTTTCCTGGGGTGAGTTTTGTACAAATGGCAGGTGGAACAAGAGGAGAAAAGCTCTTACTTGAGGGAGAAGGACTCAGAAAGCACCTCAGCCAACAGGAGCCCTGGGAAAACACAGCTGTCCTTAAGACATTTCAGTGAAGGGGTTGGAAAGAGTTTGTCTGCAGAACTGTGGGCAAAAAAGGTCCTGAGCAGAGCCAGGAGACAGCAGTCGTGCCAATTTGGGAAGAATGTGTACAGGAAGTCTGCCAAAAACTTCAGTTTCTTTAGTCTAGGTAAGGGAGCTTTCACCATTAATCACTGGCCGTGTCATTACTCTGATAAATGTGTCAAGAATCACTCGAGGCCTCTGTGTGCTGCAGGGGCAGTGCAGGGCCTGGAGCTGCTGAGCAGTTCAAAGAATCATTTTTTTTTCCTTGGTTTTTAAGGTAAAAGTACCTGCAGATCTCCCCACCCCAAACCTGCCAGGTGTGTAACAGTAGCATTGATCCCACCACCCCCAAGCTCACAAAACTTCCATTTAAAATCCCACTTTAGAGCATTTAACTCCTTGACAAAAGCTGCCAGGCTGTCCCAGGCTTAGTTTTCTCTCCTTTTAACTCTCTCTTACCTGACAGGGAGTTTAGGACGTGTTTTAGAGAAGCAGAAAGCAGGATGAGACTGGGAATTCTCTGAGCCAGGGAAAGCAGACAACACAGGAGGAAAGGTGTCCTGTCCTTACAAAGCATGTTATTTTTGTAGTGCTACCTGAGTATAAATAATGCACTTTAGAGCTCTGTTGGGGGGGATAAAAAAGTTATTTTAGTAACAGATTAATAAATTATTTTAATATGAAAACCTTGGTTTGGAAGAGGCTGTTCTCAGAGCACACTTGGCTGCAGTGAACTAAGTGGTTGTGGAGGAGGAGAGATCCTGGTTCCCTCAGCAACGTGGCAACAGGAGCAGAGTCATCGTTCCAAAGTAAAGCCAAGTGAAATCAGCACAGAAAATAGTGTTTATTTGCAGCAAGTGGTTGTGTGGTCCAAGTGAACTCAGTACTGGGGTCCCCCCTGCATGTCCACCCCTCGGGGTGGTGATTTCCAGGGTAGCTGACAAGCAGGAATGTTTCTATCCAAGATCACACCACTGTTGGAAAGTCTGAGGTGGTGACTGAAGTGATTTCAGGATATTCAGAGCAGATGGAGTGAGCTGCTTGAGGGCTGAGGGACACTGAGCTCACCTGAGAGGTGAGGTACATCACTATCACCCAGCTGCCAGAGAAGAAGTGCAGTTCCAACACCCACATTTAAACAAAAGCAACAGTATTTATAGAAAACCTTTGAGAACTTGAGTTTAATAAACCGAGAAACGTCAGCTTGCACTTCACAGTTGTACAAAACCATACAGAAACCACCTGCAAAAAGACATGAGCTAGCTAGGAAAAAAAACCAAAAACCAAACAACTAAAACCAACCAAAAACCTGGTCCTCAGCAACAGCACGTCCAGCTTCATGGGAAACAAAAATCACCACCTAAGGATCAGCTCCTGACACTTAAAAAGAATCATCTCAATGTCCTTTACAAATACACCATATAAAAAACAGGTCAAACTGGAACAGAACGGGAACTGGATACATATATATGTATATCTGTGTATCTACATATACACACATATGTATAGAAACTCTCCCAATACTAAAAGAGGCCATTGTGGTGAAGTTGGAGCATCTGCTGTTGGATTCTGCATGGAAGGAGATGACAGTCCCTGCGTGTGTGGGCTTGGGTGGAGAATGGGGCTGTTGGCAGAGAGAATGTCTGCAATCCCAATCTGAGCTGACCAGTGGAGCTTGCTGAGGTCCTCCCATGGCATCTCATTCATTAATGAAAGAGGAAAAGAAAAAAAATCACTGGAAAAACTCCCAAGAACTCCATGTGACATCTGAGCTGTGCAGGAAATGTTTCCCCCCTCGTTACCCTCAATATGAGGGATCGCATTAACGCCGTTTCACCAGAACAAAAGTGGAACACTGCTCTTAGAGGGGAAAAAAAAAAAAAAACAAAATACAAACCACCACCTGGATTTGTGCCATCCTCCACTGATCCTGAGGAACGCAGCAGTCCAGTATTTACAGGGAATTGGGACGGGTATTCTCTCCTGGCAAAGCTTAAGGACACAACATGGCTTCCAGAAAGGCATTTCACATTGGACCAGACCTGCTGAGTGCACGCTCCTTGCTCACTTCTTCAGGAGCATCTTGGCAAAATCAGCATTGGACATCTTTTTAGGCTCTGCAGGGGGCTCAGAGGACGCTGCTGGTGAGTTCTGGACCATCCCATTCTCAGCCTTGGCCACGGGGTTGCTCTGACGCTGCAGCGCCCGGGGCATCATGGAGAGCTGAGTCCTTCCCTTCCCTCGCCTGCAAGGGAAACAATTCCCACTGAAACACACTCTTGTAGCTTGAGGGAACACCAAGGACTTGTTTGCTGTGAGGAATGCACATCTCAGTGTTGTTCCTGTCATTTGTTTCAGGGATGAAGCTTTCCATGGGTGTCTTTGAAGCAGCCCTGAGTTCTGGCAGACAACAACTGCCCCACAGTCCCCAGGACTGGAGCTCTGTTCATCCACAGGGCTCATCCAATTCAGGAATACCAAAAGATGAAGGAGCAGCCTTAAAGCTCACCAGGAACAGTGGCTGCTTCTCCAGAGGGAGAGGGCATGGAGGTTATTAGGGATCAGTGCCAACGTCAGATCCAGTCCCTGATCCTCTCGTCACTACAGAGTTGTTTCTGTTGATAAAGAGGAAAATTCTGCTTTTCCTCATCAATCCAACTCATTTTTTGTATGGTTCAGCACAATTTAAAAGCTCTTTCAGATTCACAGAATACTGATTTGGGTTGGAAGAGGCCTTGAAGACCACTCCTGCCATGAGACAGAGACACTTCCCAGTGTCAGGTTGCTTCAAGCTCTGTCCAATCCAACCTTGGACATTTCCAAGGATATAGAGGCAGCCACAGCTTCCCTGGGCACCCTGTGCCAGGGCTTCCCACCCTCACAGAGAAGAATTCCTTCCCAACACCCCATCTAACCCTGCCCTCTGGCAGTGGGAAGCCCATATATAAAAATACAAAAATCCCTCCTTTTTCTGCACCCCCATATTCCAGCTAAAATCCCTCAACTTTAGCCCAGAAAGAAACCCATCATTTCCCCTCCAGGCAGTGCCAGGCACCCCTCCCTGCAGCCCTGCCTCACTCACGCTCCATAAATGTGCCGTGGGGCCAGGGCGGCCCTGGCGGGCTCGGGTCGCTCCGGAAGCTTCCGCAGAGGCGGGTTGCTGATCATCACCTTGATGACGTGATCCTTCACTGACAGCCCATCCATCTTCAGCACAGCCTGCGAGGCCTGGGCTTCATTCTCATATTCCACATAAGCCAGGCCCTGAATTAACAGAAGAAAGGACCTACATTAGGTTTTGGTGCTTCTGGAAGAGCTGGTAAGGAATTTGTAAATGAGGAAAACTCAGTCCCAATATTTATCAGTCCCAACCACCACTCTCTTCTTACAGCCTGTATTTCTTGTTTCTCATTCCTCATGCCCTCGTGTGTAGAAAAAAGCATTTAAAAAAGGAAAGAACCACCCCAAAAATGCTATTAAATTAAATATAATGAAGTAGCACAGCAGGATCACACAGAGAAGGGCATCACCTCTCCCTGCTGTTCCTCTTTTAAATGACATTCAAAGCCTTAAGCTGCATTTTTTGGATTATCCAGTTTCACAGGAGAGGCATCAGGTTTTACATAACTTTGCCAAAATACATTTATTTGTGGTTTGCACACAATCCCAGCTCAAACTAAGCTCAGAACAAGACTTGGGGCTCCTCATTACAAGGTGTACACACACAGCAGTGCACCTGAGGTGGTGCAAAGGACAAGAAAATTCAATTTAAATCCATGTCCACCATTCCCAGGATGTCCCTGTGGACGGGACCCGGCCCAGGTGGCAGAGAGAGTTTTGGCAGAGCAGCAACTGGTTCAGAATCCCTTATTTAACAAGGGGTCATTTATTCAGGGATGGAAATAATGAGAGGCACTCATTTCTCACTGGCAAATCCCTCCCTGCAGCAGATGTCAGGAACAAAAGCCTCAGGAAAGTGAAGAAAGGAGGATGGGAATTGGCTGCACCAGGTAAACCCCATTTAGCCAGTTATTTAAAAACCAATCCTTGCCTGTTTTTACTGTGCTGAAAGTGCTATAAACACTTCCCCCTCCAGCCCATTTTTCTCGTGCAATTTAAGAAGTGTTTTGGAAAAAAATCCTTTTGGTTTTCTGCACAAAGGCACGCTGGGCTGTATAAATCCAAACTCTTCCACAAGTATTAATACAAAACCACACTGGCAACTTAATAAACCCAACTTTTTTGTCTCCAGGCTTCATGACAATCTTGTTTTTGAAGGATGCCTACCTTGGGTTTTCCAGCTCTGTTGGTGACCAGTCGAATGTCCTTCACATTCCCATGTGCTTTACACACCTCCTCCAGCTCTTCTTTAGTGCAGGAAAATGGCAAACCAGATATAAAGAGTTTATGTTTCTCCAGGGTCGTGCTGTACCTGAACACCTGGAGCAACAAAAAGGATGTTGGTTCACAAACCAGCCAGAAATTCCAAGGATTTTAATCCCACACCTCAAAAGTAATTCCTGTTTGTGGGATGCAAAACTGCCTCAAAGCCATGAGTACTGTTTTGGAAGATATTTGCATATAAACACCAAGGACTTGCAACTAAATGCTATTAAACCCCTTCCTAATGAGGGCAGACACTGAGAATCACAGAATATCCTGAGCTGGAAGGGATCCAGAAGGATCAGAGCTCAATTCCCATAATAAGGTATTTATAATATTGTCTTCTTGCTCAGCTGTCACTATGGGAACACTGAATTTTTCTGTGCAGGAACTACAGAAAGCAGAAATCCTCTGATTACACAACTGAGCCCTGGTACAGAGCATCCCCAGCCAGGGGATTGGGTAACAAATGCTGACCAAAAAAAGCTCTTCAGAAGCTGAAACCACCACAAAACTGCTCAGATCAGCAGATTTCTGCAAACCTTGAGTAAATTATGTCAATCCTGGTGTCTGGCAAAATAACAGAAGACACAAAAAGTCCTAAAAAAACAAAAGACTTTAAAGAAGGAAAACAAGAATTGCTTGGATTTGAGTACCCTGGGTACAACAGATTCCACCAACTCCCTTTACAGATCTCCTCTCCAACAAAACTTTACCTTAAAGTCAGGATTCTTGTTCTTGTCCACACAAGGGGACACAAACATGGGCCTGCCCTCCACAGCCGTGCGATCCAAGGCCAGGGCCTGCCGAGCAGCCTCCTCCTCCCTGAACTGCACGTAGCAGTAGCCCCGGAAGGTGCCCTTGTTGTTGAACACTGCTCGCACCTCCAGCACCTCCCCACAGCTCCCAAAGAGCTCCCTCAGCTTGGCTTCAGGCTCTGCCATGGTGTAGGAGAGGTTGCTGACAAACACGGTGACTTTGTCCTTGCTGCTGTCGTGCAGGACTTTGGGGATGTCCCTGCGGCTGGTGGACGCTTTTTCCTTCGGGGCTGTTGGGCCATCTGGTTTCTCACTTCTCCCAAAAAGCCCAGTCTCCACTTCCATGTCCTCTTCAGGGAGCACTCCATCACCCTCTCCCCTGTGCCTCTTGCTGGGCAGCTCTGGTTGATGGAATTGAAAGGCTTGTTAGGAAAAATTACCCCATTTCCTTCCCCACTGAAACTCCATTCCCACAATGAAGCACAAATACAGTGACAGGTCCTGAAGACACCAAATAAAAATATCCCTGGGGTTTTAAGGAACAAATAACAGATTATTCCACCAAGAGAGCTTTAGATGAAAGCAACTGGAATATTTGTTCCTTTTTTCAGCCAGTCACAACTGACAGTTGCTGATTCATGTTCCTCTTCTTTGTCTAATGGTTCTTTTTTTAAAGAAAAGTAAAATTGAAAGCTCACAAAAATCCCAGGGGCAACAAACTATTAAAGTCTTCTGTTCCCACCTCCAAGAAGCTTCTACAATCCTGAATAACCCAATTTAGGCACAAGACTCAGCATCACAGGATGAGTCAGAAAAATGACTTTAAAGGAAAATTAATATCCCTTCAAAATAAGAAGCCCCAGAAAACTCTGGAAATTCTTATAAACCTGTTTTTCTGTTGCTATAAAACCATTTAGCCTTGTTTGCATTTCACTCCCACACTGGAGAGAGCAGCCCTGGAAAGACACCAGTGCTGGCAATTCCTCAGCTCCACAAGACAACCCATAACCCTGTTGGCAGAGCTCTGAAATTTTAATTTTATTTTATTTTTACCTTCTTCCTGTCCCCATTCACCCTCGTCATCCTCGTCCGCTTTGCGCTTGTCCCCAGTCCTGGTTTTTTTGGCTTTTTTGGAAGCTTTCTTCTCTGCCCTTGCCTGCTTCCTCTGCTCAGCTCTCTCCTCCTCCTGCTTTGCCAGAGCAGCTTCTTTCTCAGCAGCCTGAAACACACAAGATTTATTTCTATTTTTTTATCCCACTGGCTGCAGATTGCAGAGCATTTTCCAGAGCACTGAGCCCAGAGGGTTTTCTCCCAACCCCAGCATTAACAGGCACATCATTTAAAGCTCATCCCGATTCTTTGCTCTCACAGCTTTCCTGGAGGGCACATTGCTCTTGTGGTCATCCAAGGGGCAAAAGGAGAAAGATAAAAAAACAGCAAGAAGTTGTTCATCATAGTTTTAAAGTAAAAATCAATAGTTCTAGGGCTTATCTGGGGGGAAGCCACATTAAAAATGTGGCATTCAGAGAAGCATGGATTTAATTTTCGAAAATGCTTTGGTAGCTCACAGAAAATTCTGACCTTTGCTCTTTGTTCATTCACTCGAGCCAATCTGTTCTCAGTTTTCTGAACAGCAGCATCCCAGTCTTCCAGTGTTCCTAAAGGGTAAAATTAAAATAACTTTGAAAAGCCTTTTATTTAGCTTTCTCATCATTCAGAGATATAATTCTGGAAAAATAAGAGTCACTGAATTTATGGCCTATTAAACATGAAAATTCTAATTATAACAATTGGCCTGTAAGGTTAAAAAAAAAAAAAAAAAAAAAAAAAAAGCCAGAGCCAAGCAGAGCAGCAACCTCTCATTAATAATGCAAGACTCCGTGGCATGGAAAAATCCAGTGATTTCAGAAAAGCAAGGAAGAGAAGAGCTGTGGATTTGACAGCAGTGAAAAGGAAGTGAGATTTCAGTGATCAAAAGCCTGTGTGTCACCCCTGCCTAGCCAGGTAATTAATTAATGACCTTCTGCCTGTCCCTCAGTGCCCTTTTGTCACTCAGCCACCCCCTGGCAGTGCCCAGGTACCTTCTATCCTCTCCAGGGTGAGCAGCACCTCGCAGACGTGCTCGGGGTAGTCGCTGGTGCACTGCACTGCTCGGTGCAGAGCCTTCCTGCAGTGCTGGGTGTCCCCATGGGCCCTGCAGGATGCGACAGGACACTGAGGGGACAAGCCACACGCTATGCCAGCCATGCAAGAATTCCCCACTCCTTCCCCAGCTGCTGAAACACTTCTGGAAGTCACAGCAGAGCCGCCTCAAAAACCTCAAAGGGTGTTTTGTAAACACACTCATGTTCTAAACTGTTTTCTTCCATAGATGAGGAAACTAAAAAGTGAATTAACCAAGCTCTTACCTTTCCAGGTTGTAGTATTCCAGCCACATGTTGGCATATTTGGCATTTCCTTTAGTCATGATGTTGTCCCAGAGCTCCCTGGCTTTCTGCATGTTGTTACACAAGCGGGCCTGCAAGGGAGCATCCAAAACATCCTTCAGGATTATTTGTTCAGCATCATCAACCCCAAACCAAAAATACCCCCTAGATGCTGCAGACAGACCCAGGAAGATACATCTGAGCCTTACAGTGCTCAAAATAAACACCTGACACAATCCCACTACTGAATAATCCTTCTCTGCCCACCTCTCCCATCAGTCTTGGTTCTGGCTCCCACCTCCATTTGATTTTGGTCATTATAAAAGAAATTGGAGAGTTGCTTCTGAATTTTTCCTTTTGTTACTGATGAATGTACCTAATAACTTCTTAGACTGAGAACTTGCTTTGTGTTAAGAAAGAGGAGAAGGGGAAATGGATTGGGAAAGGACTGCATTCCCTGGCAGAAATGTTAAAACATTTTATTTCCAATCCATTTTATCAGCTTCAGCAACTTCAATACAGCAAAGAGAAACATCACCTCAACTCTTGCCCAGTTCTGCATGATGGTGCAGGATGGATCTCCACTTTCACTGAACCCTGGGAAGAAAAACAAGGAGTGTTTGTTGCACTTGGCTCTCAGAAATATAAAAGTCTTTATTAAACAGGTCCCACATGGAGATGAAATCTTTATCTGCAGCTTTAAGATTCTTGAAGACAAATATTGTGTGGAGAACCGGTCTTATAAAAATGATTTTGAAGAGGAGAAAACAATAATTGGGATGGTTTCACTTACTTTCCTCTACTTCTTGTTTCAAGTACTCCACAGCTCGTGCAAATGCAGAGCGCAGCTCCTCCAGCTCCTTACTGGAGTCTGCAGGAAAAAAAAAACAAACCATAAATAAATAAATAAATAAATAAAAGTAATAATGTTTTCATTTGCCACCCAATTAAACCTTTTCCTTAACACCCACGATGATTTTATTGGGCAGCAGGAGGAGATTAAATTTATTACTTCTCATTGTCATTATTGCTTCAATTTATGATTTTACAATTAGTAAAACTCACTACATGAACAATTTAAAAAATCAGATATCAAAAATATAATGCAGGGCATTTTTGCAATAGCAAATCAATCAGATTCCTATTTTTTATAGACATTAAAATAGTTTTTGTGAAAGATGAAAATGCTGTTAATTTTCTTTAAAAAAAACCAGTATCCAAGAAGAAAATAGTTTAGATATTTAGTCTGTATTTATTATACAGACCTTGTGTAAAATCCACCCTTCTCCTCAGGTAATCCAGGTAGGCCTGCCAGATCTCCACATAGTCTGTTGCTTGAATAAAACCTGCATTCAGAGCTTTTTCAAACATTTCTGGAAAAAAAAAGGGGAAAAGAAATTACTTTCCCTGTACTGTCAAAATTAGTAACTTGCAGTGACAGCACAAAGTATCTACACAAACACCACTGGTTTCTAGGAATATAGGAGAAGAAATCCCATACATTAAATTGGTTTAGGAAGTGAATTTTTAGGAATGGTGACTCCAAGCTGTTCCTTGCTTGCTCAGCCAAAGCAGCAGGACAAGAACAGATCCTGCAAGTCCCATTTGTTCCAGGCTGTTTGGAGTGCAGAGAGCAGCTCTGAAGTGCATCTGCTGGGTCTTTGCTCACCAGAGATGATGCTGTGCTCAACCCTGTGCCTCTCCATGGCCAGCAGGTACCGAATCCACAGCCCAACAGTCCAGGGGCAGTTCCTGACAGCGCGGTCGTGAGCAGACAGAACCAATTCCTTCACCTTCAGCTGCCTGTCCTGAAAGAACCACACAAAAAAAAGTGAAGTTCTTGTCAGCCAGAGAGGCCAGCCAAGACAAATCTCAGCTAATAAAGAGCCAACACCTAAAATCCAGTATTTCTATTTTATGTTTAAAAAGCTCAGATGGGTATTTTAAATTCTGCACTCCTAAAAATGCAGTGAACGCCTTTCAGTGAGGAAGGAAAGAACCATAAATTTAATAAAGGCACTGAGTGAATTCCCAACTGCTCCTAGAATGTCAAGGATACAAAGAGGGAGAGCACACCCAGGCTGTTTGTGGAGGTTTTGTTCCACCTGCAACCTGCTGTGTCCAGCTGGGAAGAGAAAGAGATGATGGAAAAACTGAGCCTGGATAAGCTCCTGCAGGGAGTCACCCTGATCCCTTAATCCAGCCACCTTCTGTCCTGCCTCTGGAGCTTCAAACTGCACTAACAAACCCCCCTGGAAACAAGGACTGAACAGCTGGGCTTGCTTCAGTGCCCACACCCTGTAATTCTGCAGAGAAAACACAGCTAGAGCAGAGAAAAAAGTGAGAAATGCTCACATAAGCAATAAACACATCCCTGAAAAGAGGGGGAAACCAAAGGTGAGGTGAAAATCAGTGTCTGCAAGATTTACAGACCAAAGGACAGGACTGAGGTAGAACTTACTGCCTGTTTATCAGCAACTGAGATTAAAAAGAAACAAACAAAAGTAAAAGCAGGGAAATAAATCTACAAACACTCATGGCTTTATTTTCTTACCAAGTACTGGTTGTAGCGTGCCCAGAGGTCTGGGACAAGGCAGTTCTCAGCCAAAGCTCTCTCATAGATCAACTGAATCCGAGCTGGGTCACCTGCTTTCATTTCAAAATCAATGTAAGCTTGGTATTCTGCCAGCTTTGGGGTTTCAGCACCCAGCTGGAAAACAACCAAGGAGACACAACATCAAACTCTTCAACCAAGCAAGACTCCAACAGTTCAGCTGTTCCTCAGAGCAGCTCTTGTGCAACATTTCCCACAAGAAATTCATCTCTGGTGATGGGTCCTGGGTTTATTCCCCTTAACCCAGTGCTGGAAATCACACTCAGAGTCCTCAGAATCCACTCAATGGATTCAATAATTTCCAGTATTCCCAGGATATAACTGTCACTATTCCCACTGCTGACAAAGTCCCCCAGCTAGGGACTAGAAAAATAATAAATTTGGGAAAAAAAATTTAAAATCCCTGTTAGTTTTAAAGGAAGGTGTAAGTGCCAGCATTACCAGAGCCTCCTCGTAGGGTTTACATTTCTCCAGCTGCTGCAGAGCTTTCTTGTAGTTCTTTATTGTTGTTTCTGGAATGGGCTCTTCTGACCACTCCTCATATTCAGCATATGAAGCCTCCATGTCTATTAAAACATGAAATGCCATCAGTGATGCACTCATGAAATTAAAAATTCAGGTTTCAACCTAGGGTTGGTTTTAGGACAAATTCCTATTTTTATTTAGATAATAATTACAATTTATTCAGAATAAATATTTAAATTTTTATTCTCTTTTGGTCCTTACTGTCACATTGTTGCATTCTTAAAGGATTCAGACACCTCATCTCACACTCAGGGCAAATTGCTCATTTGGAATTAGAAAACCAAAGTGGCAAAATTGTCCTCAAGGCTTTAGAGGAAAACCAACCCAAATTCTTTTCAGATGGAAATGAAGTCAAAAGAACTTTGCTTAACTTTCTCCCAGGAGCAAGAAAAGGGACACAAAGAGCCTAAAGCAGGAGCTAGAGAAGGCAGAATTCCAACAATCCAGCTGCCAGATCCTCCCTAACCAAGGGTTTTATGCAGCAATCACAGCTGAACGCCTCATTTTGAAGCTACATTTTGTGCTCCCCTCACTTTAAACATCCTCAATCCTCAACCAGCTGACCCAAGCTGCAGAACATTCCTGATGCAGAGGGATCTGTGCCTCCTGCAGGAGAGCCCAGGAGCTCCAGGTGCCCTGGGTGTGGCTGTGGCAGGAGGATGCTGATGTCCCTTACCCAGCAGCGGGATCCCCAGCTGGCGCCGGAACAGCGTGTGGATCCTCTCGAGCTGGCTGCACAGCACCTGCTGCTGCTCTGGGGATGGAATGCTGCCAGGAGCTGGCTGAAAGCAAAAAAAATAAACAAGGAAATTCAATCCATTCCCTCCCTCCCTGATGGACATGAGAGGGAATTGTTTATGAGCTGAGATCCAAGGGAATACGTGATGCTTTCAGTCGCTGCTGGGAAAGTTAAAACTTGGGAATTGCTCCCCTTGGAAGGTGGATGAATGGGAAGAGTATTCCTGACTGAAAAGCTGGCACAAGCACAGGGAAATGATCACCTGAGAACAAGGAAGCAGCAGATGACTCTGCCATTTCACAACCCCCGCATGCTGCCAAAGAGGGTTTCAGTAAATCCCTGGAGTGTGGGGAGAGGATCTAAAACTTCCAGCCTTAATTGTGTTTGGGAATGAAAGAACATCCTCCTGTTACTCCTTTGTTAGGGGTTGAAAAGGTCCTTTAAAGACCAAATCATTCCCACTGCCACCATGAGCAGGGACGTTTTTTAACTTCCATCTCTTATGTAACAAATTACCAAAAATAAGGAAATATTCTCATTCTGGCCATCTTGGAAAGTCACTTCTGCAGATATCAAACTGTACATTTCAGGGATAAAACATCCTCATCCAAGAATCTGCAGATAAAATACCCTCATCCAAAAATCTGCGGATAAAATACCCTCACCCACAAACTGTGGAATAATGAGTAAGTGAAAAGTTGAACAGTCTAGAAATTTAAACTTGATTGACTCAGCGCAGAAGCAACCACAGAACATTGTTTAATAATGAAACATTTCATAAAGCTGTTCTTGGCACCTCAGTCAGCAGCAGAGCCAAACTCTGCACCTGGACTGGAGATGATTTTAGGATCTTACTGAAACACAGATCCACAGAATGGTTGGAAGAAACACCCGAGACACGACAGGGAGGAGACAGCTCCAGGTGACTCCAGGAGCTGCACCACAGCTTTTTTTGGGGATGGGAACCCAGGGGAAGGGGCTCACCTGTGCTGTTTCCAGGATGGCATTCTCAAATTCCCTGTAGGCTTCCCACAGGGCCGTGCCCTTGGTGACGTGCAGCCCCACGGCCGTCAGAGCCCGCTCGAAGATGGATCGCACCTTCTCGATGCCTCCTTCCTGGCCAATGCCTCCAATGGAATATTGGGCATATTCCAGCCAGATCTCAGGACCTAAACAAGGTTGGGAGAAACAGGTGATTTGATTTTTTTCAAAAATAATAACAAGAAAATGCAGCGCTCCTTCCCCAAATGCTGTATGTAAATAAAATACGCGTTGCAATGTTCTTTTTTATATAAAAAAAAAAGTTAAAATATTTGGAAATTGTATTTGAAATTTTGACTCAATTTCTGCATTGTAACAGAAGGAAGAGAGTTTCCTACAAAAACAACAAAAAAATCCAAATCTGGATGCAACACAATTCATTTTTGGAATGACTTACAGATGTAATCTTTGACAGCTCTTTCAAACAGCTCATAAACCTTCTCTCTCTCAGAGATGTCTGAAGCCATTTTTATCTCATCCTTCAACCAGTCCAGCCAAATTTCTGAAAGGAAAAATATTTAGAACACATCACTAATACTCATAAATAATAAGCTACGTCCACTTGGGGAGTTTTTAGCAACAGACTTAAGGGAGAGCAAGGCAAAGAGAGGAATCTAAACCTCCACAATTCCTAAATAATTTTAAATAAAAGTTGGGCAGAGAGCTTTTAAACTGATGCTAAACAAGCGTCTTTATACTAAAGGGAGAAGCTGGAATTTTTCAGGATTTTGAAAATCATCCCATTCCATCTCCTCCAATGGGCAGGCACACATTCACTATCCCAGGTTGCTCCAAGCCTGACCTTGGACACTTCCAGGGATCCAGGAGCAGCCACAGCTCCTCTGGGCACCCTCACCATCCCTTTCCAAGAACAAAATCTCAATAAATCTGCAATATTCCCCTCGCCTCGGAGTTATGAGCAAAAAGAGAAATCCCCACTTTGAGCATTTCCACCAACAGGAAATTTTCTTTGCTGCCTGCTGAAATGTCATTTTTAGCAGGAGTTTGCTGAGCTCTGGATGACAATCCCCAATTGAGGGTGATGACAACTGTCCCAAATGTGTTATTTCACTGCTGAAATGACACTGCACAGTGACCAGGGGAGAGCAGAGGGTGCTCGGTACCTTCGGTGAGGGGGAAGAGCTCGCTCATCTTCTGCCGAGCCCTGCGGAGCTTCACCAGCTCTCCCTCCTGCCGGAGCAGCTTGATCAGATCCAAGTGACAGTTGTAGTCAAAAGCATTGATGGAAAGCTTGAAAAAAAAATTTAGAGTAATTTAACAGTCAATGCTGAGTGCTGGACGTGAAGAAGCCAAAGAACAAATCACATAATGCTGATGGTGAGATCACAACAGAGTTTCCTCAGATCTAACCTAACCCCTGACACAGCTCCGGCCGTCCCCTCGGGTCCTGTCACAGAGAGAATTCTGTTTTAACTTCTTTAAAGGAAATAAAAAATCGCGGGCAGCCGGCTCAGATTTCTCAATGAGCACAAACTGCCTACTAGG
The DNA here is from genome assembly GCA_009812075.1 of Sialia sialis. Taxonomy (NCBI): domain Eukaryota; kingdom Metazoa; phylum Chordata; class Aves; order Passeriformes; family Turdidae; genus Sialia; species Sialia sialis. Next base: position 2,780,794 of record VRYO01002095.1, on the reverse strand, counting down.
ACTCTTCTCTTATTTCCCTCTCAGAAAAAAAATCCAAGCTGTTCAATTTCCATCCCAGACTCCAAACATTAACGGCATAACCCCGAGTTAGAAGAAAGTCTCAAGGAGCACGGAAATTCCCGTCCTGACAGTTCCCAGTGCCGAAGCACCGGGGCAGACACGGATTATCCTCCGTTCCCGCCACACCCGCTGCCCCGCCGGGCCCACCTGCTCCTCCAGCCGCTGGATCTCGGCCTCGTTCTCCTTCTCCTCATCCTCGCCATCTCCAGACGAGTCCGAATCGCCCTCATCGTCCGAGTCCCCGCCCGACTCGGGGTCTCCCTCCGGCAGCCGCTTCTCCTCCTCGACCGCCGCCTCAGCTCCCGCCGCCGCCATCTTATGCAGCTCCGCTCGCCGCCAACCGGGCTCCGCCGGCCGCCGTGGCTGCCCCCGCGCTGCCCGTCCCGCCGCCCCGCCCCGCCACTGGCCGAACCGGGCGGGAAGAACCGGAATCCTCGGCCCACCCCGCCCCGCGTTCGCCCGCGCACGGGGGCCGCGCAGTGTCCAGTAGGGTCGCGGAGTGCCCCTTTGTCTTCTGGTCCGTGGCGCAGGCAGCACCGCGGGCACCCCGCTATGTGGCCATCAGGGGGCCTGCGGGAGGGTCCGTGGCGTGCGCGGCGCCAGTCGCGCGCCATGTTGAGTGTGGCGCCGCGTGCCCCACACGCACCGGCTGATGCGATAAAAACCCTGGCATGATTGAAAGGCCGTTTCTATAATTTCTTGATGCATTGATCGTTTAAACCACAGCTCGAGGCCCTTCCCACAAGCAGCCTCCAGCGCTCGCACCGACTGCGCGGCCAAAGTGTGACCAGGGTGAGACGCGAGCACCAGAGGCGAAGGGGCGTGCTGGGGCGTGGCCAACTCGCCCGAGGTTATAAAAGGGAGACGGACTCTGTCACTCCCCTCAGTCAAGATGGCGGCGCTGAGGGCGGCGGGGGCGGTGCTGCTGCGGCCCCGGCCCGGCCCGGCCCCGGCCGCAGTGGGCTACCACAAGAAGGTGAGGGGCAAGCGGGACAGCGGGAGGGACGGTGCGGCGCGGGTTGGCCCTCGCTGACGCTGTATCTTGGCAGGTGGTGGATCACTACGAGAACCCGCGCAACGTCGGCTCCCTGGACCGCAATGCCAAGAATGTGGGCACCGGCCTGGTGGGCGCCCCGGCCTGCGGCGACGTCATGAAGCTTCAGGTGACCTTGGGGACCCGCTGGCACCTGGGTGGGGGTCAAGGCTGCTCGTGTCCCCTCAGGGAACAGCACGGGTTTCCCTCATGCCCGCCGTGCCCGGGACAGGGCCGGTCCCGCTCCCCGGGGGCCCGGCTGGGGGGACCTGGCCGAGCTGAACCGGGCCTGAAATGTCCCCAAAATTCTCCCGCAGGTGGAAGTGGACGAGAACGGCAAGATCGTGGACGCCCGTTTCAAAACCTTCGGCTGCGGCTCGGCCATCGCCTCCAGCTCGCTGGCCACGGAGTGGGTCAAAGGGAAAACGGTGAGGGAGCTCCGGGAAAGCTGCAGAGCTTCCCACGAGGCTGTGTTCTCGGTGGGGAACACACAGAAAGTGCCCTCCAGGGCGTCCCTGCACTACTTTGTGCTCTAGAAATGACTGCCAGCACTGTCATTGTAGGGCAATAATTACCTTTCTCATTAGGGAATCATTAAGGTTGGAAAAGCCCTTTAAGAACATCAAGGCCAACCCTTCCCCCAGCACTGGCAGCTCCACCACTGACCATGACCCCAGGTGCCACATCCACATGGTGGTTTTTTTTAACAATTTGGTTTTTTGAACAATTCCACCAGGAAGTTACTTTGTGTGTTATGCAATGAGCAAAACCAGGCTGATGGCAGAAATTTTAGTTCCAGAGAATCTTTAGATCAGTTAGGTTGGTTTTTCTGCCAGCAGCAAATGCACCTCAGTGTTGTGATAGAGGATGAACAAAGCAGCCCAAGTGGGGACAGTCTGTGACACTGATATGTCAGTCAGACATTCCTTAATTCCCACATTCCTGGGCAGCTGAGATGATCTCCCCTGTGGATTCTGCTGGCTCTGGAGCATTAAACCTTCTTAGCAAACACAAACAGCAGGGCCTGTGACCACCTCTGCCTGTGTTTCAGGTTGACGAAGCGCTGAAAATCAAGAACACAGATATTGCCAAGGAACTCTGCCTTCCCCCTGTCAAACTGCACTGCTCCAGTAAGTAAAAACCCTGCATCTCAGATACTCTGGGAGTAGCACAGATGCTTCTGGATGCTGTTTTCCAAACAGTTTCTGCACAATGAGAAAGAGAAAACTTGCTCAGATTTCAGGGTTAATTCAAGAATTTTCAGATCACTTCAATATTTTGGAACCTGTGGCTCAGCAGACTGACCATAAACCATCAGATTCTGAATTGCATTATTATCTGAAGTTACATTACATGAAATCAGCATTATAGGAATTCAGTATTTTAGGAATTCCATTCAGATTCCACTCCTAAGAGTAGAATCGCTGCCTGCTTTTGTTCTTACCTCATCTTTTGTCCTAAAAGCTCTTGAATAGTCCTTAATTTTTTTTTGTTTTTTGCTTTGCAGTGCTGGCTGAAGATGCTATCAAGGCTGCCTTGGCCGATTACAAACTGAAGCAGGATCCGAACAGAGAATCCGACAAAAAAGCCGAGAATGCCTGAACTGCCTGCTCAGCTTCCCCTCCTCCCTCCTCACTCTGCAGTGCAATTCCCGAGCTGTAGTAGGACCCTGTGCACTACTCGAGCTGTAAGATACGCACAAGTTACGCACAACGTGTCCCTGTGGTGTCCAGCCACTCCGTAGTGCTCACCTGGATGGGGGCTCCTTGTCCCCTCGGGAATGCCGCGGGAAGACTCTGCTCCGGAGACAAAACCCCGCTACTGTCCGGTACCGGAAGGGCTGCACTTTGATTTTTATTTTGGGAAGATGTCTAGTTTTGCCTAATACTTTATGGAATTTGGTGGGAAGCGTTGCCCTGGTTTGGTTATGTGTGTGTGCACCGCCGCCCTCGGTTTCACAATCCTTGGGCAAATTCCTGCTCTTGGAATTCTGGGACCCTTTGCAGGTGCCAAAGGGAAAAGTGGCCAGGAAATGCTGGTGGTTTCTGCTCCCATCCTGTCACTGCTTAATTTTTGAAGCTCTTGAGGAGCAGCCTGAATTTTGGGGTGTTTTCTCTAAGAATTTCGCTTTTTCACTCACCAGGTGCTCTCTTGCAGCTGTAAATCCTGGGCTAGACGAAGGTGTCCCTGCCCAAGGAAGGAGTTTGCAACTGGATGAGCTTTAAGGTCCCTTCCAGTCAAAACCACTCCCTGTAAAATGCACCCTCAGACTGGAACCCCCATGGGGAATAGCAGAGCTGAAGGAGAGCTCCCAGTTCCACTTTTCCAGGGAAGCATTTCCAAACCAAGCAGACAACACTGGCAGACTTCACTTTTTTACCTTCTAACCCCCCACAAGACACCTCACTTCCCGTTTGTCATACTGAGGGTGTTGTTAAGCATTTAAAACCACATTTTAAAAATTAATTGTCTCATTCTGCTCCATCTAGGCACAGTATTTGCAACTTTTAACACAGAGGTCACACATCTGTCACTCACAAGGTCCCTCTTGTGGTTCCTCAGCTCCTGACACGCTCCAGCAGTGCAGAACGTGCCTCTCCCTCATGGAACAATCCTGTTATTTCCCAGTTTAAAAAAAGAAATTGGGAAAACTTCACACACTCACATCTGCTTTGGGGCAAAATCAGCTCTTTGTGGTGGCACACTCCTCCCATGGGAAGGTTGTCCTGAGGCAGGGACACAATGGGATAAAACACAGGGATACAGGGATGTGCTGCTTTTGAGGCAGAGCAGCCTCTCTCACCTTCCAGGCTTCCCTGCTGTCTCCACTGCAGCAGCTGCACCCCAAAGCCGTGGCTGAGTCCCCCACAGCACCCCCCAGCCCCACAGCTGTGGCTACAAGATAAAGGTTTCCTGGAAGAGCACATGATGTGCTGATAGGGGACTGATAACACCCTGCCCAATGCTCCTCTGCCCCTGGAGTCCAGTCCAGCTGTGCCCTTGGAGGAACACAGGGACACAGGGATTGTCCCCTGGCCACCCCACAGCTGCAGAGACACACGGGAGAGGAGCTGTGCGGAAGAAACTTTTATTTCTAGCTGAAGGGCTTCAGGAAATGGGGCAAAAATCCAGCTGGGCTCTGGGGTAAAAGAAGGAAAAGAGTGTCCTTGTCCCTAAATCCTCATCCCTCTTCCCCTTGGGTGGCCATGGGCAAAGCTCACCCGTGTCCTACCGACCTCCAGCCCTGGTCCCGTTCCTTTTCGCAGAGGGACACAGCTCCCAGCCAGGTGCCTGGCACGGACCAGGCTGCTGCTGCTGATTAAAATAACGTTTGGGATGAAGCTGGTGGCACAGGGTGCAGAGCTGGAGCTGGGGGGATGCACCCACCCACTGCCTGGGGTGGGAGAAGCCCCTTGGGCAGCAAGAGCTGGGGCTTACAGCGTTCCAATGCTGGGGAAAACCACCAGCTGGCAAATCCCCCCATCAGCACCAGGGCTGGGGGAGATGGGGGGCAGTGGGATCTTCATCAGGGCTTCCTTGAGCCACCACGTACGTACAGAGCCTGATGCACCATGTCCATCGTGTGTGCCAAGCCAGCAGCTCCTCATCCTGCCCGGGACTGTGTCCCTGCCTCAGATTCCAGAGGGAGCCTGGGGGCCATCCTGGGATGCATCGGGGGTCTCCTTGCTTCCCGCGCTCGCCCCTTCCTCCACACCTGCACTTTGGGCAGGGGCCTTGGGTTGCTCATCTCCCGACTTCTTTCCTTCCTCCTCCTCTTCCTCCTTCTCCTCCTCCTGAGGGGAATTCTGCTCACCCCGGCCCCCGTTGGCCAGCGGTGCCTTGCAGGGGGATTTGAGGTTCTGGGCAGCAGCCAGGATGTCTGCCTGGAGCTGCCGGCTGCCGTCCAGCGGCTCCTCCGCCCCGGCCTCGGCGGCTTTGTCGGGCACCTCGCTGAACGCCCGCGCCCCCCCCGACTTGTCCCGCTCATCCACGTATTTCTTCTTGGGAAAGGAGGAGGGATAGTAGGCAGAGGCCTTGTGCTTCTGCCGGACGATGACGGCGGCGCAGATGATGAAGAGGAGGACGAAGGACAGCGAGCTCACCACCACCACCAGCAGCAGGTACTCCTTGAAGAAATCCACCAGCCCGTCCAGCACACCCGATGCCGAGCTGTTGGTCACCGTGGTGCCCAGCGCGTCCCCAACCGTGGGGCTGATGCGGGGGGTGACAGGCTGGGCGGGCAGCGTGGCTGAAGCCTCGTCCCCGTCCCCGCTGCCCGCGGTGTCCGGCAGCACCGGGCGGTGCCGGGGCGCTGCCGCCTGTGCCGGTTCCGCCGCCAGCAGCACCAAGAGCAGCAACCACGCGCCCATGGCCAGGATTCCTGCAGGAGACCTGTGGGATGCAGAGGGGAGTGGGATATGTTAATATCTCAAACAGAGTGAGCCCCCAAGCCAGCCCCCTCCCACCCGAATTTCCTCATGGAAGCAGCTCTGGTTTTGTGCGAGGGGCTCCCGTTGTTTTCCAAGGGTGCAGCTGGAAGCCAGCTGGGTGGGATTGCTCAAGGCTGGGGGAGCGGGGCTGCTGCCAGCGCCTGGCTCCAGACAACGGTCATTTGGCTGATTAGAGAATTCCTAAAAAATGGAGGTTTGCAGTGGAAACTTTGACACAGGCGACGCTGCAAAGGGGCTGGGCCCGGCGCAAGAGGCATTTCCCAACCGCCAGTCCCAGACCGTTAATTCCCAGCTGGAACACGGCTAAAAATAGGTTGGGGCAGGATTTCACCCCGGTGCCACCATGGTGGTTGAGTGGAGCCAGGATGGGGTGCAGGACAAAGGGGCAACCCCGGAGCTGGGGTGCCTGAGTGTCCCTGGCTCTGTCCCTGCGCTGTGCTTCTGCCTGGATGGGGCTGGATGTGCCCCGTTCCACAGCCCACACTGTGCTGCAGGACACGGGACACACGCTTCCCACCCCAGACCGATGACCGGGGCGAGCCCCTGGCCCGGCTCTGCACCCCACGGGATTTGGGAGAGGGACATGACCGTCTCCACCACGTCCTGAGACGTTCCCAAGGGACATCAGCGTGTGCCGCACCACGTAACGCCACCGAGCCATTCCCAGGGCTCTTCCCACCACACGGCTCCGTGGGGAGGTCTCAGGAAACAGCTCCCCAGCTCCATCAGCAGGGACCCCCCTCAAGACAATTCCCTAATCTCAGGCCCCCCAAATCCCAAGCCACATCCAATTTCTCCCCAAACAAAAACCCAAGCCAGCAGCTCTACCAGACCGAGGGACTCCAGCAGCAGGATTTGCCTTCCAGGCTCTTTGCCGGCTGCACAATCTGGTTTCCATTAATCCAGTGCAAAAAATCGGCAGCAGAGGCGGGAGGTGCCCCTGACCCCCGACCCTCCCGGCTCCCCACGGGCCCTGCTGTGGCTGTGGGGTCACAGCACTGACCAGCACCGGGAGAATGAAGGGTTTGAGGGGCTGAGCCTCTTCATTCTCCTCTTCACCCCAGACAGGGGCCCCTCGGTTGCAAAGGAGTCCCGGGACAGGGACGGCATCAATTCCCCGGCAGCCATCGGAGCTGAGGAGCAACCGTGGCCACGGAGGGGCCGAGCAAAGCCCAAGGCAGGGCCTGGCACCACGGGCATTGCCAGCCCTCCACCCTGTTGTCCCAGTCCCATTGCAGCCCCATCCTCACCACCCCCAGACCCACAGCTCGTTCCCAGCTCTGCTTCCCAGCCACTCCAGAAATTCACGATTTTGGCGTTGTCCAGACGCAGACGCAGCACGCTCCGATTCCTGCCTGGGAATGCAGCCATGTGGCCGACTCCATGCCGTGTCCCGCCATGGGGACCATGCCCAGCCCTCACCACAGCACCCCTGGCTGTGGGATAGGCTGTGCCCTGCTCCAGAGCCACCCAAAAATTGGGGAGCAGCTTGGCACATCCAGTGGGATCCTCACCTCGCCCGCAGCCGGCGGGAGGGAGCCGGGAAGACGGGATCTGTCCCACACACCTCGAGCCCCTTTCTGCAGCCTGCTGGGATGGAGCCTCCTCCTTCTCCCTCTTCTCCTCCTCCTTCTCCTCCTCCTCCCCCTGCGTCGCAGCCCGGGACCAGCTTGTTCTCATTACAGCCAGGATGGGGAGGGGGTGTGGGAGGCCAGGGAAAGGCAGGCAGCCCCCAGCCCCCTCCCAGATGAACTCCAGCTGGGGCTGAGGGTGTTTCCTGGTTTGTCCCGTCAGCAAAGGAGCCATGGTGCCCCCATCATCAACCCCAGAAGGAGCCACATTTTGGGGTGCAAGCGGGGATGGGGGTCACACAAGGGGTTGTTTTTATTCACAAAGTTGGGAGTAAAGCCCATCTGAGGGTCCAAGGGACACAGTGAGGGATGTGGGCTCAGTGCCCTGATATTACCGAGGCAGTGTGGCTAGCATGGCTTGGGACCATCCCCTTAATTCCAGGAGAACATTTCCTAAAATCCCAGCCTGGAAATGCTCTGGCCTGGACACCTCTGCTTTCGTGTGCAGGCAGGGATCCCCCTGCTCCCCAGACAAACACAGCAGCTGCTCAGCTGCCCAGGTCCTGGTCTCCACTTTGGGGGTCTGGGGGCATCTCTGGAGCCCTCCCCAAGCTCTGTCTCCCCCTGCCCTGGTCCCCTCGGCCTGGCCTGAGGTTGCTCAAGAGGCTGCAGCCGCTGCATGACCTCATCCTGTTGCTATTTTCCTCTACTCCTCTCTGGGGACCTGCCAGACCCCCCAAAAGCCACGGCCAGCGCCTGGGGACCGTGACCCCCGCTGGCTGGGGGGGATGGATTCTGTCCCCTGGGCCAGAGGGGAGCTGGCGCCGCTGGGGTTTCTCCGGCGTCGCTGTCGCCGTCGCGGCTCCCCGAAATAAAGGCTCCGTCCGTCTGGCTGGCCCGGCGGCTCCCAGCAGCTGCTGGGGAGGCTTTTCCCGGCCTTAAGTGCTCAGTGATGAAATCATAGAGGGGAAGGGGAAAAGGCGAGGGGAGGCCAGGGGCGAGGGCGGCCTGGAGGAGTTCCAGCAGCATCCGGCCCTGCTCCTGCAGCCCAGGTGGGGACGGGGCTGAGCTGCTCCCCATGCACCCAGCAATGCTGGTGTTGGGCTCCATCTCCTTGTCCAGGGTCTGCATCCCACATCCTCCAGAATCCCCACTGCCACTCGTGCAAAAACCCCATCCCCAGCCCATGTGCTTTGCTCAGTCTGTATCCCTCTTTGCCCAGCATTTGCATCCCTCGGAGTCCTCATCCATCCCTGCCCGGTATTTCCATCCCTCGCTGCCCAGTGTCCCCACCCCCGCAGCCGGGATCCCGGTGGCAGTTCCCGGTGCCAGCTCCCACCGGCCATTAGGATGCCGTTTTTGCCTGCAGCGGGCACGGCCCGGCCCCTCGGAGCTGGGCAGGGCCGGGACCGCCCGGCCCCGCTGTGTAATTTGGGGCAGCAGGAACGCGGGGCCGAGCAGGGCTGGGCTGGGCGGCACAGCCCGCCCGGGGAACCGCTAATTTGAGGGATTCCAGTCTTGCTCTGCTTCTAATTTGCTTCCCTGGGCTGCGCTTTGCTGTGCCAGCAAAACGCCCGGAGGGGACTCATCCTGCAGAGCTGCACGAGGCGTGTGGAGCTCCATGTGCAGTGCTATGAGTGGGATTGTGCCGCCCCCAGCCCCGTGTCACTCTCCACAGCCTGGTGCCACCCCCAGCCTTGTATCACCCACCACATTCCGGTGCCACCCCAGCCCCCTGTCACCCACCGCATCCCGGTGCCACCGCAGCCTCGTGTCACCTTGCACAGCCTGCTGCCACCCCCAGCCCGCTGCCCTCCCGCTGTCCGGGATCCCTGGGGATCCTGCTGTGACACCGTGCAGGCTTCCCGTGAATTCCTGTGCCGTGAGGGGGGCCATGGCAGCGCGACAGGCCCAGCTGGCTGCGCCAAATAGGGCGATCCCCGGCTCCCGGCCCCGCGCGGCAGGAACGCTCATCCTCGCTGGGCTCCTGCTGGAGAGGAGGGCACGGGCTGGGACAGCAGGAGCAATCCCTGGATCTGCACCCATCCAATTCCTCGGGACACACCGGCCTCATCCTCACCGGGGCAGAGGATGGATGAGCTGCTGTGGGGTGAAGCCAGAGCATGGGAGCATCCCTCTTCTTTCCCCGTGGCTGCTTTGGCTGGCAGGGCGCTGGTGTGGGGACACAGTGGGACAGAGCAGGGTGGCATCAGCAAGGAGCCCATGGCCAGAGTGTCCTGCGTGGGGACCGGCCACGGCCACCAGCTGCGGGTCCCCTGGGCTGGCTGACTCACCCATAAACATTTACATTCACAAGCAGAGCAGGGCCGTGCAGCTGCCAGGATCCAGATGGAAAATATCCCAAGCACAGTGTGAATGTAAACACGCAGCAGGGCCGGGATGCAGGTGAATGACCACGCTGGCAATTCACCCTGGACAGACAGCCCAGAGTGGCCTTGGAGGAGGCTGCAAGCTTGGGGATGTGGGGATTTGGGAATGGGAATGCTGAGTGTGGCAGGGCAGGGTAGGGGTGGAGAGATGGGGACATTAAACCTGGTCACAGCAGGGATGGGGATGTGGGGATGTGGAGCCTGGATGGAGCAAAATGGAAAAATGGGGACACTGAGCCTGGCAGTACAGGGCTATTTTTGCTATTTCTGCTCAGGAAAGGGATCAGGAAGGGATCAGTTGGTGGCCCGAGGAGTGACTGATGCCTGCCTTAGCGGGTGAAATGGTGGGACCTTCGCTGGCCTCTCCTGGGTTTGCTCTCCCCATCCCTCCCGTTCCCAGTCCCAGCCGGGGCCAGCGCTGCCGGACGATGCCGAGACGCTGCGGCCACCGTTCGCCCCGGGGCCGAGCACCTGACCGGCAGCGGCGGCTGCGGAGGCGTCCCCGCCTCGCTGCGGCGACCGCAGGCAGGAACACGTTGTGCCACGAGCGCGCCCGTCCTGTCCCCGTCCCTGTCCCCCTCCCCCGGCGTTTCCGCCCCGTTCCCCGCTCCCTTCCGAGGTCGAGGAGGTCCCGGGGGCTGCGGTCCCATCCCCAAGGTCCCGGGGTTGATCCCTGCCTGCCGCGAGTTTCATTTCTGCTCCCCCAGGGGCTTAAGCGGGAGGATGGAGAAGCGAAAATTTGGCAGCAGGATGTGGGCAGGCGGCGGGGCGGGGAGGGAGCCGGCGGTGCCGGCCCTGCCAGGAAGAGAACACCATGTCCAGGTAACTCTTTAATGGGATGGGCTTGGAGGGCTGAGCTGGCCGCGGGGGAGCAGCTCCGTCACTCTGGTCCAACCTAAAACACCGGGGGACAGAGGATCCCCTGCCCGCGGCTCCAGCGGGCACGCTGCGGGATGCAGGAGCCATCCCTGGGGCTCAGGAGTGCTCCGGCAGGAAGCTGCTGAGAGTCAGGTTGTCTCCATCGGGTTCGGAGCTGCCGTCGGGCAGCAGCAGCTTGTGCCGCCGGGCCGGGACAGGCCGGGGGCCGGCGGCCACCTCGGCGTCGGGCAGGAGCGAGGAGATACAAACCATCTCGGTGCGGCTGAAGCGGCGCTCCCCCGTCCTCGCCCGCCGCCACAGCAGCGACCCCAGCACCCCCGTGCACACCACGAAGGTGGCGGCCACCAGCCCCAGCAGCAGGATGGCCAGCAGGCACTTGCTCATCACCCCGCTGGGCTCCCAGGGCACCGCGGTGCCCTCCGGCGTCGTGTCCCGAGGGGCCGCGAGGGTCGATGCAGGCGGAGCTCCGGATTTCTCGGGTTTCTTGTAGCCCGTGGTGGTGAGGAAAAAGGCTGGGGGGGCAGCTGAGTGTGTCCCGGTGGAGGAGCTGCTGTCCAGGCCATCAGTCACTGTGTCCTCCTCCATGAGTGATGTGAGCCAGCTGTGGGTGCTGGTGGCGATGCTCTTTTGGGGTGCTGAGGGTGTGCCAGGCTCTGAGGTTGGCAGCAGGTCGGGATCAGGAGGATCTGTCTCGTCCATGGGATCAGCTGTGCTTGGCACCACGAGCGCCCGGCTGGCCTTGGTGCTGGGTGCTGGTGCTGGGGCAGAGCTGAGGAGCAGGTCGGGATCAGGGGGATCTGTTTCATCCATGGGATCAGCCGTGGTGGACACTGCACGCACCCAGAGCGGGCTGGTGCTGGTGCTGGGCGCTGCTGGTGCCTCAGAGTCCTCCAGCGACTCAGGTTCAGGGGAATCTGTCTCATCCAAAGGCTCGGCTGTGGCGGACACTGCAAGCCCTGGGAGCAGGCTGGCGTTGGTGCTGGGCACTGCAGAGCTCAGGAGCTGCTCAGGCTCGGGGGAATCATCCATGAGATCGGCTGAGGTTGGCAACCGGAGTAGGCTGGCCTTGGTGCCGGGTGCTGCTGGTGGCACAGTGACAGCCTCGCCCTTGTCACTGCTGATCATCGCGGTGGCACCGGGCTTCTGCCCACTGTCATCTCTCTTCCCACGGGAGAGGGGCAGGGGTTTGGCCACCCCCCAGAGCCACTGCCTGCCCCGGGGCAGCCCCGGCTCCAGCAGCTCGGCCCCGCACGCCCGCAGGGGGCTCAGCACCAGCAGCACCAGCACGGCCCAGCCCAGCGCCATGGGACCTGCAGGGGACAAAAGGCAGGTGACACCGGGGTCCTGCTCCCCGAGGGAGAATGCTGAGCGTGGAACTGTCCCAATGTGGGATCTCACTCCAAACGAGGACCCTCCTCCCCCTCTGGAGAGGGGTTTGGGGGATGGAGGATGCACCCAGCCTGCCACAGTCCCCACCTGCGGGGGTGGCTCTGCTCCAGGAGCAAGTTTTGAAAAGGAAGTTGAGTGTCTGAAAATGGGAAATCAGCCACGATGGAGGCGGCTGCTGCGGGAAGGGGCAGCTGCGGGATGAGTCTGTGTGGAAATGAAACCACAGGGATGTCAGGCACGCTTGGACAGAACCCCTGTGCCGGGGTCTCGTCCTCCCCCTCTGCCCGCCGGGCTGGCACAGGGCTCCTCAGGGCCACCAAGACCCTGCGCCTCTGTGCTGGAGCAGGACAGGCAAACCCACCCCAAATTCACCCCAAATCCGCCTGTTCCATCACCAATCCCCCCATCCCTCGGCAGCCCCGATGGGCGGAAGTCACCGAGGTCCCCGAGGATCCGCACCCAGCAGCATCCAGACAGAGCTCAGTGCTCCCACATCCCCAAATCCCCAGGGAGCAGCACGGAGCGCAGCACCCTCAGGGACCCTGAGCACCGCTTTGGCACTCGGAGCATCCCGGGGGCCGAGTCCCGACGCGACACCTTCCCTCCAGGGCTCACCTGAGCTGATGAACGCTGATCCCGCTGCAGGGTTCGGGGGCGAGGCAGGGGGGCCGAGGGGCGTCGTGGGCAGCGTCCGCCTGCTCCTCCGGCCGGGCGGGGCACGCAGGGAGCGCGGAAAAGCGGCTGCGGTTTCCAGAGCCTCGGGGGAAGGACGTCACGCCGAGAGTGGGGGCACCGAGGGCAGGGGGGCTGCGGGCACCCCTCGGGGAGGGTGGCAGGGGGTGGGCGGCACCCCAAGCAGGGCCTTCCTGCCCTGGTGGGAGCCCCCGGCTCGGCCCCACCGAGCAGCTGCGCGCCGGGGTTGGCGTCGCTCCGAAAGCAGAAGTGACGGCGAACCTGGTGCCAGGGATGCCACCCACCCCGGGCACGGTGTGGGCATGGCCAGGGACGGGGCCCTGAGATAGCTGAACACCGGGGAACGCCTTAGCACACGAGCAGGAGGAGGAGGAGGGCCTGACTTGATGTTTTGCACAACCCTTGTGCCGGGCTTCTCCTCTCCGCACCATCCCCGGGATGCTCGGAGGGGCTCTGGGGGGGCTGCTGGGGATTGTCCTGGGTGTTGTCCCGGCCTCGTGGCGTTGGCACGGCAGGAAAGCCCCCGCCCCAACCGCAGCTGGCGGGCGGGAGGCGCAGCCGCAGCCGCAGGAAGGTGCTGCAAGAGGCACATCCGCAGCAACGGGCTCGGGGCGACAAAACAACCCCCGCCCTCGAAACCAGCCCGTCCCTGCTCCCAAACACCTGCCCAGGGGGCTGCGAGAGGGAAGAAATCGGCTCAGGCCTGCGGGATGAGCATCCCTGGGATGGATCCATGGTGCCCAGGAGGAGCTGACTCTCCGGGAGCATCCCTGCCCGGATTTGGGGTGCGGCCGGGGTCGGGCTGTTCCGGAGGTGATTGTGCAACCTGCCCTGAAGCGCCGCAGCCCTGAGAAAGCTCAAACCTGGGCGGAGTAAGCGACGCTGTTTTCAGCCCAGACTTCCTGGGGAAGAGCAGAACGAGCCCCACAGTATCCAGGGTGGTTCCCAAGCAGGGCTGTTCCTGATGGGAACACATCACCCCGAGATTCCCCCAGCCCATCACATCCCACACGCAGCCAAGCTCTCGGGAATCACCAGGGAGGATTCCATGGGTGACCCATGGGACAGGAGCAAAAGTCCCCAAAGACCCCCTCAAGTAGCCACCATTCCATATCCCTGATATCAATCACACCTGGAACGCTGGGGACAGGCGCAGGATGCAGAGAACCAAAGGAAAAGCCAAGCAGAGGCAGTTTATAATCAATGACTTTTATCTTTTGAAAATGGAAGCAAATATTTGGACAGATACTCTGGCCGCTCTATAAGAGCGCGTCTTTCCGGACTGGGCTGGTTCTCTCCCGGGATATCACGGCTACAAAAAAGCTTCAGGCACTGACTCCGGTTGAGCCTGGCGAGGCATCAGTTCATTTAAATAAAATTACAGGCTAGGAACTAAAATCTCCCACACCCCCACCCCCGGGCACCTCAATCCAGCGGCTCCCAAAACTGATTTCCCTCCAATGTTAGGAACAAACCCGAGGTCCCCGAGCACACAACCCTCAAGTCACACGTACAAATCAACACAGAAATCACCACTGTGGGGAGAATGACCTTCGGGTTTGGGTTCCAAAAGTAAAAAAGAAAAAAAAAAAAAATATCCATAAAAATACACATCTCAGGCATTTACTGCAATACAGAAACGTCACCAAACAGCCAAAGAACCCGGAGCAGCCGGATTGTGGATCCACGGGCACAGGGCAGGGGATGCCACTTGTCCCTAAAACACAGAAATCCCACTGGTGTGAAGCTTTCCTGCTCTGCAATCCCACCACAGCCTCTGTCTCCTCCATGCCATCCTCGTGCCTCTCCAGCCACGTCCCCTGATTCCACACACACATCCCTCCACAACAGGGAATGCTTAACCTGGAAGTTCCGAACATGCAAACACTGGGGGGGGGGGAAATGGAAAAAATCCGAGAATTCCTAGCTAGACTAATGGAAAATAAAAAAATCAATCAGCCTGGATGAAGGGACTGGTGTCCGCTGGGATGCTCCAGGTGGGAGCTGCCACAGGGACAGAGATCCAGAGCTCTCAGACACCTTGGGATTCAGGATGGGTTACCAGCACTGCAGGGATGGGCTGTGCCAGGAATGGCAGCACCAATCCTGCTCGGCACAGCTTTCCAGGGTGTCCTGGATGCCATTCCCAGCTCAAGGACAAGCCTGGGAGCAGGGAGCCAGCCTGCCCCATCCTTCACAGGAGCCTGAGCAGAGCTTTGCTGAGCTGAGCTTCCATGGAATTCCAGGAGGAGCCAGCCTAGAGCACTCACAGGGTCTCTCCCTGCAGGATCTCGAAGGAGCTGGGTGAGAAACCAGTTCTCCAAAGTGGGATCAAATCCTCCCTCCCAGTCCCTTCTGCTGCTCTGAAGTGCTGGGAGTGCAGGGGGGAGTTTGGGGTTGGAGGTTGCTCGTCTGATCTGGGAAGAGATCCTTTCCTGCAGAGCTTTCCAGCATGGCAGGGTGGGAGGCAGGAATGGGAATGGTGGAGAGAAGACAAATGATCAAAAAGGAACAACAGAGGCGTTTTGTTTGTGGAGAATTGTCATGGAAAAATCACCTTTCTGCTGCTGATGCTGCCTTAGAAGCAGAGAAAATTCCTATCATCAGCACTGGTGGGAAGGGCTGAAGGATTCCAAAAGCTTCTCAAAATCCAGGAGCTCACGAGTGTTGGGAGGTAGCAAGGACTGCTGGCATCCCACAGCTCACCTGGAACTCCGTGCTCCATGGATAAAAACATTCCCACATGGAAGCCACTTCTGCCTCAAAATGGAAATAAAAACGAGCAAGTAAAACACGTGAGTTTGGTCATGGAATCAAAACCTTGGGATTGCAGGAAAATGAGAACGTGGTGCTGGCTTAAAACTTCAGTAGGAAATGAATCCCCTCGTTCAGAATGGTGTATTTGTATTTTTCTGTCAGCCAACAGGGCTGGGGACACGTTGTGGAGCAGGAAAGGCAGCTGATCCCATCTCCAAGGGGATTCCACAGGGAAGAGAAGGGAAGGGAACCCACCTGATTGTTCCACATGGATTTATACAAAATAGCTTCAGCTTTGTTCTCTGCACAGTGTAAACACTCCCCACACCCCCTGTCCCTTGGAATGGAAACACAAATACTGCAAAAGTGGCAAATAAGAAAAATAAAAGCTTTTTTTTTTTTCCATTTTTTGGCAACTCTAAAAAAAAAAAAATGGTTAAGAACAATGTGGCGTTGGTCCCTAAATCTAGAAAAAGATATTTGGGCATGACATTGGAAGTCAAGAACAGATTAGTTTTTCAAAGATTCATAAAAACATCTGGGAAAAAAAAAAAAAAAACCCTCAAAAAAACCTTGTAAAATTAGCACTTCTCGCTTTTGCCTTGTTTTTTGACACAGTCACAGAAAACTCATTGGGGAAAAAAAAAAATAAAAAAATCTTCCACTAAAAAGCTTGGCTTGAAATCATCGGCTCTTGTTGACGTGGATTTAGGAGAACAGGAAAGCTCGTACTGGAATGCTGCAGGCTGCTGCTGGCTGAACTGGGAGCTGGGATGTGCCTGGGCTGCTGGCTCCATCAGTCTGCAATCTTGGCCATCTGCTGCTCCAGCTTGGAGATGCGCTCGTCCTGGTTGGAGATCGTGTCCTTGATGGATTTCAGCTCCTTCAAAATCTCGTCCAATTTGGCGTCGTTTTGCTGGAAGACAAGAGAGGATGAGTTGTTGGGAAGGATAAAGGGTTTGACAGAAAGGTTTCATGGATATGTGTGGATAACAGAAAGGTCTTTGAATGCAGAATCTGAGGAAGGAATAGAAATGAAAGCAAGTTTTGATACAGAGGAAAAGAATTGCTGAGCCAGGCTTACTGGGTAGCTAAGAAGGCAAAGAGCAAGTGAGTTGGAAGGGGCTTTTATGGCTCTGAGCAAAGGATGAATCCACTTTAAACCAAAGATGTTTTTACCAAGCAAAAAGACTTTCACAGACAAACAAAGATGCCATGCTGCAAGTAAAGATCTTAGAATTTTCCACTACTGAAAAACAACTTCTAGCTTAAACTGTAACACACTAACTTCTTGTGATTAGAAAATAGCAATATAAATATGGAAATGTTAGTAGTTGTGATAGGCTGTAGGAATAGTAAAGATATTGATTGGTTGTAATGTATAAAGATGATTTACAATGGAAAGTTTATCACGAATTGTAACCAAAACTAGAGAAAGCTTTTCAGGCAAACCCACAGCTGAGGCTGAAGAGGGTGGGCTGGGCTCTTGTCACCCAAGACCCTTAAATTGCTGCATCATTTGGATACAGTAAACAGCATTTTAAAGAGCCAGTCTGGAGTTCTGCATCCCTCATTTTAGGTTCTTACAATGAGTGAGGAGAGTTTTCCAAGGAAAGGGCTCCTCCCAGTGGGATTGTTGGAACTCTGGAGCAGTTGGGATGCTCGGCAGCACCAGAGCACCCCTCCAGGACCAGAGCCTGCTCTTTAAGCCACACTTTGTGTCCCAAAGGCCTGAGGACAGGGATTAGTGGTGAACAAGGTGCTGGGTTAGGGTTGGACTTGGGGATCTTCAAAGTCTTTTCCAACATTAATAGTTCTGTGATTTAGAAAAAACAATTCCAAGTAATCTTCCGTATCTACAGAATCACAGAATTATGGACTATCCCAAGTGGGATGTGACCCACAGGGATCATCCAGTCCAGCTCCTAACCCTGCACGGGCACTCCAACACTCCCAGCCCTGAGAGCATTGTCCAAAAGCTCCTGTGCCCTTTCCCTGGGGAGCTTGGGCAGTGCTCAGCACCCTCTGGAAGAACCTTTCCCTGATATCCAACCTAAACCTCCCTGACACAGCACCAGCCATTCCCTGGGTTCTGTCCCTGCTCCCACCCCCAAAATCCCTGGAGTTTACTCACGGGGTTTGAGGCATCTGCTGCTTTCTTTGGAGCATTTATGAGATCACTCTTCTTGTTCCCAGCGGGTTTGTTGTCCAGTATGTTCTTCTTGACCACCTTGAGATCCCTGTTTTTGCCTGGAATGTACCCGTGCTTCAAGGAGATGAGCAGAGGATCAGCGTTCTTCCCCTCAAACCACTCCTCTGCTTCCAGAGCTGCTTCTGGGCCAGCTGTGTCTGGGTACAGGTCGTCCTGGAAGAGGTCAGACTGCAAGGCAGAGGACATGGATCAGTCAGGAGCTTTGGGAGGCAGGAGCTGGCTGCAAAGCCCGGCCCCAGGGCAGTGCTCACCTTGCGGGGAACCGTCATGATGATGGGCTCACACTTCCTCTCGTGGAGCTTGAAGAACCTGCCCAGGAAATGGAGAGGTGGGATCAGGGAGATGGAGGAGATGGGACCCAAAGAAGCACAGAAATCCCTGAGTCCATCAAGTCCAACCATTCCCCCAGCACTACCAATGCCACCACAACCCATGTCCCCAGGTGCCACATCCACATGGCTGTTAAATCCCTCCAGGATGGGGACCCCACCCTGCCCTGGGCACCCCCTTCCAAAGCCTGACCACCCTTTCCATGCAGAAACTGGGATGTTTCCCCTTGTCCCCCTTTCCTGGGAGAAGAGAAGGACCATGTCCCACCCAGCAGTGATCCCTCCTGGAGCAAACACCCCAAGATGTTTCCTGCCCTTCCTGAGTTTTCTGAACCACGGCTGCACTGTAGCTTTAACCACTCCTGAAATTCCCATCCCCCAGCTCCCAGCTCTCTCCTGAGCTCTCCTCACCTGGCAATCTCACACTTGTTGACATCAAGGCCCCTCTTTGGCATGAACCCCATGCCCCTCTGCGGCTCTTTGCTGCTGAAGGTGTTGAGGTAGTGAACGTACGGGGACTCATCCGTGATCTCGAAGTAGCGGATGCTGCTGTCACCCTGCAAGGAACCCCAGGAGATCCTGGAGAGGCTGCAGGAGCTGTGTTCCCTGTGCCCACACTGCTGCTCCCTTTCAGGAATGCTGCCCTGGAGAGCTCACAGCTGTTTCTGAAGCAAGGCTGATCCCCTCCACAATCTGAGTCCATGGAATGAACAATTCCTGCAAGTTCTGTTCCAAGCACTGTGGGACAGGGATTGAGCTCCTGCTTTCAGGCTCCTCACCTCTTGTGGAAAAACCTGCCACAATCAGGCAGAAAGCCTAAAAACCAGTTTATGCCTTAATTCCACCACACTGTTGTCACTGAAACTGCAGGAGGACTGGCAGATAGAAACCAAATATTCCTCATCAGCTGCTACAAAGAAGGGATTAATGAACATACTTATATGCATCCTCCTTAGGAATTCCTTGCTCATCCTGGCTTTGGCTCCTATTTGTAGGAGTCCATGACATGTGGGCACCAAATTCCTACAAATTGCTTTTAGAAAGGACCATCTTATTCCAGTTTTCTACTATTTAACCCCACAGCATTACAGACAGTGTTGCCAGAGACTCCAGCATCTCCAAGGACAAGGAGGACAACACCCAAAATGTACCTTCCTCCTATACCAGTGTAAAATCATCCAGGTCAACATCAGCAAGAAATGTTTTGGCAACAGTGTGGGACTTGGTGCATTAGGAGTAGTTTTACCTAATCCATCTCAAAGAAACATCCGGGTCCTTCCCAGGTTCTGCAGAGTGAGGATCAAACCCATTCCAGAGCAGCCTGGTCTCTCTGCAGCCCCACATTTGCAGATTTTTTTGGGGAACATTTCCCCACTCCCCCCAGGTGCCTCCAAAGCCTCTCCTTACCTTCCCACACAGGTAAATGATGTTGGTGTCTGGGTCATAGAAGGGCAGCAGGACCCCGTTGCTGGTGTCCATCTCATGAAGGGCTATTGGCTCCTCCATGTTTTTCTGGGAATAAAAATGCCAGGGATGTTAATAAAGACTGGAAAAGCTTCTGTTCAAAGAGAGAGGGTCTAAATTATTAACACTCTCTAGGCAGTGAGCTCCCAGTGGTGTCTGCACCACCCAGAAGGATCTGTGTGTTACAGCAAATGCTGGGAATGTTCACGAGCTGATTCATTCCCCAAAGGCATTTTAATCACTAAATTAAATAAAAACAGGAGCCAGGAAAATTCACCAAGTCAAGGGAAATATGTGACACAGTGAGTTAGTGTCAGTGGGATGGGATGTGTGATGGAGCCTCCTTCCCTGGGGACACTCAAGAGCCACCTGGACACAATCCAGGTGCTCCCTTCCACTCTGGATCCTCCTGGGATTGTTGCTGCCCTGCTCTGCACAACTCACAGAGAGCAGAGACCTTCCCACAGCCCCTCTGCTCCCTGTGCATCTCCCCAGGCACTTCCAACCTGCAGCTGCTCCTGCTCAGTTCCTTCACTGCCAAAATCAAAGCAGGAGCAGGCAGCAGACGGAGAGGGAGTAAGTATATCAACTCAAGTATATAAACTATGAATTTAGGAAGGAATTCTCTGTGAGAGTTGTGAGGTTGTCCAGAGAAGCTGTGGCTGCTCCATACCTGGAAGCATCCAAGCCCAACCTGAGACACTGGAAGCTCCAGGCCAGGGATGGAATCATGAAATGGGATTGGCTTTAACATCCCACCCAACCCAGCCCATTCCATGAGCCCATGGCTCCAGTTTGGGAAGCTCAGGGCTCCAGTTTGGGAAGCCCATGGCTCTGGGTTGGGAAGCCCAGGGCTCCGGGCTGGGCTCGTACCGGGTTCCACAGGGCCAGCTGCCGCTCGCTCATGCGGCTGAAGCCGGTGGTGAAGATGTTCCCATCTGCCAGGAAAATGGCTCGCATGGGCCGGGCTCCCTCATGGGTTTTCTCTTTCTCCTGGAAGAGAGGAGCAGGGCAGGATTAGCACAACAACCCTTGGAGTGGTGGTTTCTCCATTGTTGGTCCTCCATGCAGGAATAGATGCAAGGAGGAACATCCAACTTGTTTTAGGTTACAGTACAAGATGTGATAAAAGGTATCTATTCAATCACTATCTGTTGAGGGTGGGGGCAGTGATTCTGATTTTTTGTGGGAGATATTCTGCTAATGGGCCATCCATTGAAACCAGGTGGGGCAGTGTTCTTTATTTCCATGGGAGATATCTCCTGTTAATGGGCTGTATCTTATAAACCAGGTGGGGCAGTGTTCTTTATTTCCAAAGGGGACATCTCCTGTTAATGGCCCTATTTTATAAACCAGGTGGGACAGTGTTCTTTATCTTTTCACAACCCATCCTTCCTTCAAGAAGGTATCTTCTGCTAATGGCCATTGAGTAAAACTAATAAAATTGCTTCATCCCATTAAAAGTTGCTCCAGTCAGGAAAAAGAGCCCAACATTTCTTACCAAAATAAAACCAAGAGTTTTGAGACACTAAGCCAGCCCTTTCTCCACTAGACTCCAAAAGAAAATCAGACTTTTTCCACATCATCACTGGATCTCCGGAGGGAAACTGCACCCTTCTCCAAGAGCACTGCTCCAACTGAACCACATCTAACACTGCAGAAAAACTTCAGCCACCATTTAATCAGACTGCTGCCAGCACCCTGCCTGATGGGGTGTCAGGTTGTATTCTAATTGTGTCAGTGTTTGGGGTTTGTTTCTTTGTAGTGCTGTATTTCTATTTTAATTTCCCTGGTAAAAAACTATTATTCCTAATTCCCATATCTTTGCCTGAAAGCCCCTTGACATAAAAATTATAATAATTTAAAAAGAGGAGGTTTACATTCTCCATTTCAAAGAGAGGCTTCTGCCTTTCTTAACAAACACCTGTCCTCCAAACTAAAACACAACTCCTTCCCTGCTGCTTGAGGGCAGAACCCAACTGCTGAACCAGGGGAGAAGGGAACATTCCTGGCTCGCTCCTGCTTTGACAATCAGCCTCTTGCAAAGCTGAAGGAAAACCTCTTTGCAAGCTACAACTAAAGCTCTGCTTTGCATGCACAACTCTGGAACTGTAATTATACAAAAGGATTAGATGTGGAATTACACTCCTGCAGGTTTAGAACTGAGCCCTAAAATCCCAGTTCAAACACTAATCCCAATAAACCCAGACAAATCCTCCAACTCTACTATTCCTCCTGTAATTTCTGAAGAAAGCAACTGAATGTGGTGTCTAAACTGAGCAAGAACATTGTTTCTTCCATATTTTCTTGCTCATCTCCTGCTGGAGTGAATCCAGTTGTATCTTTAATGATTAAGCCAACTTACAGCAACAATTTCTTGTTTCCTGGGGTCGATGACTCGGACTTTCTTGTCTTTGGAAGCTGTGCAGATGAGGCTGCCGTTGCGATTCCAGCTGACATTGTAGATCATATCCACGTGCATGTCATCCAGGTTGATGAGGGCTTCTCCTGTTCCCACATTCCAGATGATGATGGCATTATCACAACCTACAAAGGGAAATAACAGTTCAAGTCACAGCACTGGGGTGCACAGGGGCAAAGCCAGAGGTGAGGAACAAGGGATAAACCCTCTGTAGCTCCAAAGGTTTTTTTGGGGAAACCAAAACCCAGACTGGGAGCTTAGGAGGGATTTTTATCAATGGAAAACACTCAGCTCATCCAACAATCCAGCTGAAAGGACTCACTTCTTTCCCTGGGATCCAACCCATGGAAGCCTCAGACTGTGCCAATGGACAATGAATTATCCAATTTATTTCCATAATGATGTGACTGATTTTCAAAAGAGTCTCATTCCATGGACTGTACTGGCCAAGGAGACAATTTGGAAAATGCTGACCACGAGAGCTTGTGGGAGGAACAGCTGGACTCTGGGATACTTTGCAGAGATCAGGGGAAAGGAGAAACACTTGGGCTTATTCTAAAAGTATATGAGAACAGGGATGTGGTGAATGCAGATGCAAATTGTTACTGCAGATCAAACAAAGTCTGGAACAACATCCATACTCCAGTTCCAGACAATTCCTTGGTGCTTATCCCTGTAAACTGAAGACACAGAAGGGGCTGTGAGCCACGTGTCCCAGTGCTCCCAGCTACTGCCAGGGGTCTTGTGATTCACAAAGCAGCTGGGAGAGGGCAGAAGGAGGAGCTGGAGAGGAAGGGAAGCAGGGAGAGGAGGTTGCTGTGCTCCGTACCTGCGCTGAGCAGCACATTCCGCGCCGTCGGATGCCAGGCCACAATGCCAACTCTCTTGGAATGGCCTTCTAGCACGACCACAGGCTCTGTCAGGGACAGGGTGAGCCCGTTCTCAGGAATCTGCCACACCTGGAGGGGAAGGGAAGGGAAAGGAAAGGTGCTCAGTCAAGGGCAGCCCCTCTGAAGAGCGCATGGCTCGGCCGCTCCCCGCATCCCCCCGGAGCTGTCACTGTTCCGTGTAAACAGGAAAGGAATCAGGGAGGGAATCATTCCCAGCTGTCAATAAACCCTTGGCTGATCCATGAGGAACATCCTTCCTCACTCATGTGCCAGCACAAACCCATGGCTCCTCGTGGTGCAACCCCTTTATTTCCACATCCATGGACCCACTCCACTCTGCTCCCCAAGGAATCTGAGAAATCTCTCCTGCAGCTCCAATTCCACAGGAACAAGCTGCTGTCTTTCCAAACTATGCTTGTCCCTCTGAGAGATGATGCTGCAGCTCTACCACTGCATATTTTTCATTTCTTCAGGAACACTAGCAATTTGTTTTCCCATTAGGTTCAGGATCCTTTCAGATCCCATTTAATCAGGGAAGAGCGGTTTGGTCCTGGAAGAAAAGCCAGAGCAGCCCAAAGCAGCACTGCCTGTTCACTTCTTGCCTGGTTACACAACTCTTCTGGTGCAAACTTCCTGAGGGAAAGGCCACCAGGAGGAGGAGCAGCCCCCCAAGGATGCCAGAGCTCTGGAATTCCAGCAGGAGGGAGGTGGTTTTTTTGACCAGGGATGGGACAGACAAACCCATCACCCCAAAGCTCCAGGGCAGGATCAGCCCCACCAAAACTATTCCTGCAATTCATCCCTGGACAATCATCTTGGAATTGAATTTGACCTACATGGAGTGTAATAAAAACTGCCATGGAATTTCAGGGAGAGCCCCTGGGGGAGCAGTTGGGGTTGCTGTAGGTAGGTGGCAGCATTAGAGCACGTTTTCTTTGCTTCCCATTGTTTGCTTTTCCTGGAGCTGGGAGAACTGGGCTTGCCAGACCCTGCCCACGATGCCCAACAAGCTGAGGGATGTGAGGGAGTGGATTTAGGAAGCGAGGCAGACTGAGATGGACATGTGGATTTCTGTGCGAATCCCAGTTTTTCCCTCCTCAAAGGAATGACTGGCACTGGAAAAAAAAAAACAGCCAAGATGCAGAGATTCTCAGAATCTTGAAATAACCCCAAACTGATTTAGTTTTTCCAGTGCCATCTTTTCCTGTACCTTCACTGAGGAATGACAACAATGGCAACATTTCCCCAGCAGAGGATTCCTCTGCAAGGCTGTCCCAGCTCCAGGAGCCTTTGGACAAGGCTCTCAGGCACAGGGTGGGATTGTTGGCATGTCTGCAGGGCCAGGATCAAACCAGGATCACAGGGAAATTACAGAACTTTGGATGCAGGATTTACCCTGCCAAGCTGGAGGACTCAGCTCTGTTCTGCACCATCTCAGCCAGGAAGGATCCTGAGATCCCTCTGAGCAAGTGCAAAGGAGCCAGAAAAATCCAGAACCGAATTTAAACATAAACTTGCACCCCTCTGAGCAAGTGCAGGGGGTGGGAAAGGGAAGGGAGGCAAAATCCCAGTGAAAAAGGGATTTTTTTTTTTTTTTAAAGCTTCTGGAGGACAGATGGAATTTTCTGTCAGGTAAAGCCCTGGTAGCTGGCAGCAGCTGCAGAGCAGTGTAATCCTGGACAGATTTCAGACTACTCACCCAATAATCCTGCCTGCTACTCCCAAAAATAATAAAGAAACAAGTGTGAAAGGTTAGGGCATGGTCCCAGCTGGCCCAGCCCCTCATTCCTGCACAGGATCAGGTCAGGTTCACAGGGAAATTAGAGAATTTTGGATGCAGGACTTACCCTGCCCAGGGGGAGGGCTCAGGATGACTCCAAGGTTGAAACATTAAAACGCTGCAGGATTGCCTGGGCTTTAGGAAATGTTTGTCTGCTCTCCCTCCCGTGGGTGTCTGGGTGTTTTTTGGGGGGGTTTGATGTTATCAAGGCTGTTTGTTTGTGCAGGAGGAAGTGGAGCTGTGGCACAGCTGAGGGAGAGGTTTGGGGCTGCAGGAAGGGCAGCAGGGGAAGGTTTTGCACAAACAGCACGTGAGAAAGAAAACAAAGCAAACTTCTCTTCCATCCCTTTTCAAGAGAAGCAAAAGTTGCCTCCTCTGGCTCTGCACAAGCTGAAAACATAAATCCATGTCTAGAAAAAAAACATTACTTCCTACATCACATATTTCAATTTTTATCATTTTAAGTGAAGAAGCAATTGAATTTGAGGCCTGGATTTATCCATGGCCCTGCTCCCTATCCCTGCAGGAAGAGGCTCTTGGTGCATCATTTTTGCAGGGTCAGACCTTCTCCTCATACTCCCTGCGCTGGTTGGTGCCTCAGGTCACTCTCTTTGATTTTTAAAGGAATTTGCTCCATCACATGAGCTCTGCTCTGGCCTTTCCACACAAATTCCTTAAAATCCACCCTCTGATGAAGGAAATTTTCCATATCTGAGGAAGGGCCTCGATACCATCTACAAATCTTTCTCCACTAAAACATTTTCCAGCTGAACAGAAAGCCTGCAGGACATCACAGCCATTCAGCACAACATCAAGCAGGAATATTTAAGTAATTCCTCATTTTTTGGCACAAGGAAATAATTCTTGCAAGGGAAGAGTTCACAGGAGGCATTTGCAAGGGCTCTAAAGGAAGCCTTTGGAATGGGCTATCAGGTCCTCTCCTCTTTCCCAGTCCCCTCTCCAATGTCTGGCACTCCCAACACTGAACCTGTTCAAGATTTATGTGCAGGTGGTGCAAAAATCTGGGAATTTCTTTAGAGGAAAAGGTTTCTGGCTTTGGATGAGGCCAAGTGAAAATTCCTTGTGCCACAGGGGGGCTGCAGAGTTGTGGCTGCAGGGAATCAGCCCCCTGCACCTGCAGACAGTGGTGTGCACCTCAAATCCTTGTTCTCTCCCCAGTTACCATCCCAAACCCATGTTCTTTCCCTGAATGCAATCTCAAATCCACATTCTCTCCCTCAATACACATCTGGCTGACGTAGCTGAGATCTCTTGTGCCAGAGGGTGAGATCCTAAATCCCCAAGTGCCAGGGCACAGATGGTCTTTAAGAACAAGTTTTTTGTTTTTTTTTCCAGCAGCTGGAATTGTCACAGAATCCTCCCTGTCACTTTTCCTTGTGTCCCCCTGGCAGAGCTCAGAGCCCATAAAGCTCCCTGGGTTTGTTCCCTGGGTTTATTCCCTGGGTTTATTCCCTTCAGGCTGCTCAGGAAGCAGGACCCAAACCCTTTGTCAAGGAAACAGGACACTGAATTATCCATGCCAGGCCAGAAAAAGCAATTAAAACTGGGAAAGTTCATTAGCTCATCTGTTCTTTACACACCAGTGCTGTTCCCAACTGTCCTGAATGCCTTGGGATCCATCATTTCCCATTCCAAACCTCCAGCTAACAAGGATCCAACATTTTCCAAACCCTGATCCTAGAAACACAGCAAGGACTCACCTACTTCCCCTTCCACTCCATGGTCACAACACAACCATGAAGCTACAAACCCCCAGGCAGCTCCACTCAGAGACCTTCCCACACAGGTGCTGCCTCCAGGGATGGATGGGAAGCTCATCCTCACCTTGGGATGTGTGGAGAACTCCCAGAGTCCAGCAGGAGGAGCAGATTCCTGCAGTTTGTGTCCACACCAGGATGGTGTGAGAGTTTTTCCACTTGGACAACTTACAACTGAACTCTGTCAGTTTTTCTCGATCCCTCTGGAGCCTCCCAACATATTTCTCATTGCACTTGGATTGCAAATTTATTTTGCCTCCAAGGAGGCAGCTCTGGGCCTTCAGTGATGCTCACATTGCAGAAACATTCCCAATGCTCAGCCCTTCCACATCCCAATTGGAGAAACATTCCCACATCCTTCCAAAGCTCAGTTCCAGCCCAGTAGTGAGCCCTGCAGACACTGAAGTTGTTGTTTTGTTTAACATTAAATATAGCCTGCTTTGTTAACATGCTGCAGCTTCCAAGACTGAGAGATCACAGCAAGAGCTGTCCCAGGAAAAGCCTCTTGGGATGAATCCCCTCCCAAACATTTTAACGATGAACAGAAGCAAAGGAATTTATCTGACATGATCTATAATAAGATTTCAATATAACATTCAGCCTACAGCATTTCTAAATATGGCCAAAGATCCCTGGAGTTATTTGGCATTATTTCATCTTCCAAGGATTTTCTTTCACTTATTCTGCTGTGTTTGCATACATGGGATTCCACATCCGTCATGGACTGAGCCTGCCTGGGCTATCACTGAGTTAAAACAGCTCTCAATCCAAGCCTGGCAGGTGCAGAATTTGGGATTATTTTTATTTCTTTATTTTAAAAATTAATTTTATCATAAATAAAATTTATTCCTTTTGACACCTGCTCAAAACTTGGAGATACAGGGAAAATTTCAAGCGACTCAAACCAAGGGTTGAAGGAATTCTGGAAGCTGCTGGGCTCATTCCCTTCCAATCCCTATTCCCAAGACACATTTCCACATCCACTGGATGTGGAAAATTGGGATGTCAGAGGTATAAGATTGGGATATCTGAGGAAAGGAACCACCTGTCTTCTCAAAGCTCAATAAATCACAGCACCTCACCACAGACTGGCACTCTCATTCCTCTTCCCAAACACCAAACAAATGCCATGGGGAAGGAAAAATGGAAGAAATTCTTCCCTGTGAGAGTGGTGAGGCCCCTGGAAGTGTCCAAGTCCAGGCTGGATGTGGCTTGGGGGGAATCTGGTCCATAGAAAGTGCTGGAACTTTAAGTCCCTCAACCCAAACCATTTTGTGACAGCTCTGCCCTCGGAACAGGAGGTTCCAGGAGGCACCTCCAGGAATTGCAGAGTGCTTTGGAGCAGGAGCTGCAGCCCACAAGGAACACTCACCATGACAGTGCAGTCCTCGGAGCCGCTGGCAATGACCTGGTCATTGTGGGGACACCAATCGATGTCCAGCACCGGCCCCGTGTGGCCACACACTGTGGGGTAGGACTTGTCAATCCTGCCTGTCTGGAGGGAAGAAGAAGAAAGAGAGCTGTGAAATCTCCAAAAAAAAGGTGCTTCCCAACCCTCTGTTTGCTCTTTCATGTCTACAATTCCGTGAGATTGGAGCTCATGGGTCAGCAGTTCTACTCCAGCATCAATGAGCTGGGAACTCCAGAATCAACAAACTGGGAACTCCCCAGGGAGCAGGGAAAGGTTCAGAGATGCAGCACAGCAGGGCTGTGATCCCACACCTCAGCACCTGCTGCCACACCAGCCCTTTGCCCATCCCAACTGTTTGGGAAGAGCAAAGCTCTGGTTTCATCTGTGCTTCCCAACAGAGGCAGCTGAAGACGGCCAAGCTAAAAATGTCATTGGAGGGTGTTGCTGCTCACTGAATTTACCAGGCTCCTTAAAACAGAAGGATTTTGCTTTAGGATGTAGTTGTGCAGAGGAAAATGTAGTTTTGAGGAATAAATGTTGCCAGCATGGACTGTGACAGCCACACCTGATCCACATCAATCTCTCCATGGCCAGAGGACTGAGGCCAAGCTCCCTACAGGGACAACATTTCCAAAAAAACACAGCTCAGGAGCCACTTAAACCTGAACTGGGACAATTCCAGTGATGCCAACCCAGCTGATGCTGAGACACCAATTCTGCCCCTGGCTCTGAGGAGCCCCTGAAGATCCTGAAGCACCTGATCCCCCCCACAGCTGATTCCACAAAGAAGAAGGAAAAGGAAAATCACTCTCTGTGGTGAGGAAGTGTTCAAGGCCAGGCTGGATGTGGCTTGGGGGAATCTGGTCCATGGAAAGGGCTGGAATGGGATGAGCTTTAAGTCTCTCCCAACCCAAACCTTCTCTCTCTTGGCCAAGCCTTGCACACAAGCAGTATTTCCAACACTGAAGATGCACAGAAAAGCAGCATCCACTTCCACAGCCACATCCCTGCTCCTGCTCCATAGGCTTTTGTTCCCAGGGAATGACCTTTTCTTGGTGAGTGATGGCACAAGGGACACAGCAGGAAGAGGTCTGGGATGGGGTCCTCTTCTTTTGTGTTGAAACACGCAGAAGAAATGGTTGGAATTTCATTTGTGCCGCTGGACGGTGACATTCCCCAACCTTGGAGGTGACATTCCTTAATTTATGCCTCCCACCCCTCTCCATTGGGAGCTGCTCCCATTCAAGGCTGATAAGCAGAATAATGCTGGACATTGGCTTTTGAGGATGACTGATCTGGAGCCCTCCACAAACAGCAAAACAAGATCTTGATCCCAAAAGATCCCACTAGCTCCTAAATGGCCAAATTTAGGCTTAAAAAAAAAAAGAAGTCTCAGTGATTCGGCTGCTTTTGGAATTATTAAAAGGGGAAGAGTTGTGGAAGAAAAGCCATAAACCTGCCATTCAAAAATTAAAGCCTGTGTAATCCCTCTTGGATGCCACAATGTGAAATAGGATTTAAAAAATTAATACACCCAACTGCCATGTAGAATTCATCCATTTTAATTTACCCAATTAAAAGGAGAACCATGCAGAGCGCACCAACTGCACAAGGCACATGACAGACAAATACAGGCCTGAACCAAAAAGGGAAAGTAGGAATAATAATGCAAAACGTCAGGGACTGCCTGTTCTGGCTCCCTGGCAGGAATCAGTGGGATCCTCCAGGAGGAGCCTCTGGTAATTTTTTCCAGGATGCACAAGCACTTGTTGGTTCAGTTTTGGGTTTTTACAGTCATTTATTACTGTGGGGAGGAAAAAAAAAAAAAATTGAGCAAATTTAAGTCCAAACTTCACCTTTCAGTTCCGATCATGATGAACCTGCACAGCCTGAGCCTGTGACAGCAGTGACACCCAGGAGCTGCTTCCCATCACCAGCGATGGAGCTCAGCTCTTAAAGAAGGATCCTGCACTTCCATAAAGAGCTTCCAGAATCATGGAAGGTGCTGGAAGGATCTTAAAGATCATCCAGGGCCACTCCTGTCATGGGCAGAGACCTTCCACCATCCCAGGTTGCTCCAGGCTCCACCCAACCTGGCCTTGGATATTTCCAGGAGCAGCCACAGCTTCTCTGGGAAACCTCTGCCAGGGCCTCCACACCTCCAGAGTCAGGAATTTCTTCCCAATATCCCATCTAAATATATCCTGTTTTGTCTTTAAGTCATTCCCTGTGTCCTGTCCCTCCATCTCTTGTCCCCAGTCCCTCTCCAGCTTTCCTGGAGCTTCTGGAAAGGACTCTGGGATTTCCCTGGAGCCTCCTCCAGATGAATATTCCCAGCCCTCAAAGCATCTCTGTGGCCTCCTCTGGACTCTCTCCAGTTCCAAATCCTTCCTGTGCTGGGATCCCAGAGCTGGAGGCAGGTGGGGTCTCACCTGAGACCTGATTCCCCTACAGACATCCTCCTGTCCCTGCCTGCACCAGGACAGAGACACCAAACCCTGTTTCCAAGAGGGAACAGGCAGGAAGGGAAAGGAGATGTTACTCAGCAGCGACCTCAAGCTTGTTCTGATCCACAAAGAATTCTGAAACCAAGGAAGAGAGGACAAAGAGCAGGAGATGTCCCACACAGCAGCTCCCTGGGATCTGAAGAACCCAGAGGCATCAACACTTTCACATGGGCATGAGAGGAGAGACTCTGCTGCTCACCAGGCTCCAGGAATAATCCCAGAATTATTGAGATTGGAAAAATCCCCAAGATCATCCAACCTGTGACCAACCCCCACCTTGTCACCCCACAGCTGGGGACGCACAAAAACGAGCATCAAACAGCAAAACAAGACTAAATAAGGACATCAAGATGCTGCTGGAGGCCCCAGGGGGGCGAGCAGGAGCCTCAACCCTTTGAGAGAAGCTCCTGCCTTGTGGTGAGAGGCACCAGAGAGCCTCGGCAGAGCGGAGGAAACCGCGGTGCTGCATCCACCCCCTGGCACCAACACCGGCACCAGGGACCCTCCCAAGCACTGTGGGGACAGCACAGGACAGCCACCACCCCAGTCTCACCCCAATGGGAGCTTGGGACTCAAGGACGGGGGTTTTTTTGCCACCTCTCAGCATCATTTTTGCAAATTCCATCCACCAGATTGTTCCTCCCGCCAGCATCCCCCTGGAGCAGGGAACATCAGCTCAGAAAAATCTTGAAAAATCTGTATTTTAGGTGATCTGCCCAAAGGGAAAGACCAGGAAAGCTGTAGTAGGGGTATAAAACCCCACCAGGCTGCAAAAAAAAACAATCACCAAATCCCACGGTTCTCAACACAATTCCTTTCCCATCCCAGCACACCACGAGCTTTGGCACCGTGGTTGCAAGCTGGGTGTGTTTCCATGGCACTCTAATGCTCCCAGGTTTGGGGATTTATTTATTTATTTGTAAAATGTAAGCTTATAATTAGGAGAGGATTTTAAATAAATCTCAAGTGCTGATACTCAGCTTAAAATTAACTGCAAGAAATTAAATCCTTCTCATTATCTGTTGGGCCGGTGGTTTGACACATTCCGGATAACTTTTGAAATCTGGAGTTGGATTTTATAAAATGTTGGTCAAAAAGGTGAATTGAGGAGTTTTAATAATGCTGACTGAACATACACTCAATATTCAGGTGTTTCAGCCAGGGGTGAATTTGCCTCATTAAATTAATTTTAATTATTAAATTAAGTATTTCATATATTCCAGATGAGAAAAAAAAAAGTTAAATCTCAAAAATCAGAAATATTAAACCCAGATCAGAAAAAAATAAAGTGACAGATGAGAAGAAAAAAATATGATTAAATCCCAAAGGCATGGATAAGCAACACAAGAAAACTGTTCCTAAAAGTGGGAGTTCTATGAATTAATTTGAGTGTCTTGTGATCGTTTCTCTGCCAGAAAAGGGCATTTGGTGGCAGGAAGCAGCTCATGGATTATGGTAAAAATATCAGGGAGAACAGCTGCTTCCCCAGCCCGTGGCTGTGCTCCCTGAAATCTCCATTTAAATTAGGGAAGTGGCATCGAGTTGCACAAGCCAAAGCAGCTCCCCCCTGACTCTGCTCAAGTTTGAGGAAGGAAATCAGGTCACAACTGCAAAGTTTGAAACCCCAACCGACTGCACCTTTTCTCTGCTACAGAGAAGACTCCTCTTTCCTTGAAATTATGGATTTTTCTTTAAAAAAAAAAAAATCTATATTTCATCCAGGGAGGTTGAGCATCTGCAGCAGCTGTGCCTGGAGGAAGCACTTGGCAGAAAACTGGGCTGAAATGGAAGCTCCTGCCATGCCAAACAGCCCAATGCAGGCATCCAGAACTAATCTGGAAGATTTGGGAGTGTTATTCCCAAAAGATCCACTGGGAAGTCAGGCACTGTGCTCTCCAAGAATCCCTCAGCAGTGCTCCTGCTCTCTTGTCACCTCAGCAGCTGCAGAGCTGTCACACTGGATATTGGGGAAATTTTCTTCACTGGAAGGGTGGTCAGGCATGGAAGAGGGAAGTGAAGGAGTCACCATCCCTGGAAATGTCAGAACACAAGAACTTGGAGCATTTTGTGATGTTTTGGTCAAAAGTTGGATTGGATGAGCTTGGAGATCTTTTCCAACCTGAAGGATTCCATGATTCCATCCCAGGCTGCCACAGAATGGTTTTAAAAAGGGAAAAAAAACCCAAAACCCAACCTGCAAAATGCCATCACTCAGAGCTGGGAGTGCAGCACGGCTCCAGCACTTCCATGGATATCTGTCCCAGCAATGACATTACAACTAAAAAGGGACAGAGTCACTGTTTTTTTGGGTTTTTTTCCCCTCTCTAAAATATGATTTCCAAAGCAGCTCCTTCCCAACTGCAGGAAAGCCAGTGGGTATCCCAGAGGCTGAGGGCTCTGGATAAAGAGGTAAAACTCTGCTGCTGCTCAGAGGATGAGCATCCAGAGAGAGCAGAGCTGCTGGGCAGGGAGAAGGGATCCACAAGGATCCACAGGAATCATCCCCAGTAGCTGGCAACAGATGATCCCTAGTACAACTTCCATTTCCATTACTGGACAAAGCCTTAAAATTGCAGAGATATTTGTAGAAACCTCTGATTGTACCACAGAGGATGGAATTTGGTGTTTTTTTCTCTGGAGGAATGAGATTCATTAGCCCCTTTGCTGCCCTCTCCTCACTTCTACATTAGAACCTGATGATCCATTGGAATCAAGCTGGCAGTGATAAATACAAATATAAATATAAATATAAAATCCAAGGTGAAATAAAAGGACAAAATCAATTATACTCCCCCCTAAAATGGCTGGAAACCCATCACAGCAAAACCCTCCTGATTTTATTTTGCACACCAATTCAGAAAAGTGTGATTTTCTTTTCCCCCAAATCCTTCCTGATGGAATAAGGATTGGGAAGAGCTGTTGAAGAGCTCTCATATGCCATGGATGAACACCAAGGGCTGTCACTTGCAGAACAACATATTCCTTGGAGGAGATCATCCCCGAGGTGTGCACGCCCCCACCCACATGCTAATTGCCTCTCAGGGCACCATCTGATTCCAGATCCTGCAGGAATGCTGCTGGTGGGAAGGGGGTGCAGGAAGGGATCAGGAAAATGGAAAAATCTAATAAAAGCTATATCCAAAGGGGACTGAGTGAACCTCTGGTAAAGGCCTTATGTAACACAACTCGTGGCTGAGCAGATCTTTCTGCATGAGCTCAAATAAAAAGGAACATTTGCAGCAGGTTTTTATGTGCGGATAAAAAAAAATGCAATGAGGTTTTGAGGAGGGGAAAAAAGGAAATTTTTCTCTGGTTCTGCTGGAGATCCAGCACCAGAACCACATCCTGAAACCAGGTGTTTCCAAGTCATCCTGCCCAACAAATCAAGAAACCCAGAGAATTTTTATCTGGTACCTTCCCTGTGCACCCAGAGCTTTCCCTGGGATAAACCTCAGAGAAAACCAACTCTACAACCACAGCCTAGAAATTTCCACTTCTTTCCCTGCTGATTACCCTGGCTCTATCACCTACACAACCCTGAGAGGAATTACAGCTTTTCCAAGCTATGTGCCTCATTCCAAGCCTCCAGCCCAAGCAACCTGTGGGAATTAAGCTTGTCTGATGCTCACCAGCTCCTGCCGGAGCATGGGAATGGCGAGTTCCTGGCAAAGCCCCTGCACATGTGCGTGCAGGAAAACAGGAAGTTCAGACAAAAGCATTTCCACAGGCAGCACAGCCGGCTCGGCACCGGCTACCGGGGAGCTGCGGGGATGGAAAGGGGTTGGGAAAGGGGGTGGGGGCGGAGAGACTCCGAGCAGCACGTGGGGCTGGGACGTGGGTGTGCGGAGGTTAATTCGGGCACACGCACGGGTTAATGAATTAATGAATTCCTGTACACATACAAATTAACTCCCGCACACGCACGGGTTAATTCCTATGCAACACACGGGTTAATTAATTAATTGCCGCACAGACGCGGGTTAATGAATTAATGAATTCCCACACCCATGGGTTAAAGAATTAACTAATTCCCGCACACACGCAGGGGTTAATCTATTAATGAATTCCCGCGCACACACGGGTTAATTCCCGCATATACATATGCACGGGTTAATTCATTACTGAATTCCTGTGCACACACGGGTTAATTCCCGCATATACACACACACGGGTTAATGAATTAATGAATTCCCCCGCACACGGGTTAATTCCCGCACGCACACACACAGTTTAATGAATTAATGAATTCCCGCGCACACGGGTTAATTCCCGCACGCACACACGGGTTAATGAATTCCCGCATACACACACGCACGGGTTAATGAATTAATGAATTCCCGCATACACGGGTTAATGAATTAATGAATTAATGAATTCCCGCGCACACGGGTTAATTCCCGCGCACTTGCCGCGCCGCGCCCCCGCCCCCGCCAATCAGCGCGGCGGCCGCGAGCGCTGCCATGACCATATATGGTAAAAAGCTGCGGCCGCCGCAGTGCCGCTGCGGGTGCGCGCGCGCGAGGGGGCGGGGCTTGAGGCTGAGGGGGCGGGGCTTCCCTTCCTCCGGTATCCACCCCCCCCTCCGGTACCGAGCACATGGGTGCGGGGAGAGGGGTCCCGGGGGTCCCAAAAACACCCCCAGATCTCCCGCCCAGCGCCGGGAGCGGGCCATGCCAGCCGTAACAGACAAAAGGATGTAAGATCGCTGAAAACTGGCCAGAAAAAGCCCATTAAAATGTCCCCTTTTCCCTGCGCTAAGGGTCAGCCACATCGCAGGTAATTCCAGCGAGCGCAAAGCGCTGGGTTTGAGCAGCCACGGTGGCGTTATGGGACATTTCCCCTGCAGAAATGCAGCAAGTGTATTTTTATGGCTCAATTTTAAAACCAGCCCAAACCCTGAGCCGAAAGGAAAATTGCCTTTTATCTTTTTTTTTATTTTTTTTTTTCCCCTTGAATATAACAACAAGGATTTTGCTGCGGGGAGCTTAATAAGTATCTCTCCTAAACGAGCTCAAAGAGAAATCCAAATGTTATTTAGGGTGTTGAAGGAACTGAAGGAACAATTTCATCAGCCCAGGCTCTAAAAAAAAAAAAAATGCGGAACACAGGAACTGGTTAGAGCAGAGCCAGAAAAAAGCACTGCATTGCAAAAGAACGTGGCAGGCTGGGGGTGAGGGACACAGCTCCTCCAGCTCCCCATGGAGCCTCCTCAGATGTGGATCTGAAGTGGATGTGGAAGGCAGGAATGGAGCTGAGGGCACGGAGGCACGGTGATAAAGAGAGGGTGGGAGGAAGAACGGAATGGATGTGAAAATATTGCCAAAGATGGTGCTGCAAATGCAAAAGGGCACCCAGAATGAGCAGGAATTTCTGCCAGGCACTGAGAGAACACAGAATCATGGAATCATTAACGCTGGAAAAGCCCTCTGAGACCACTGAGTCCAACTGCTCCCGCAGCAATGCCAAGGCCATCGTGTCCCCAAGTGCCACATCCACAAAGCTTTTAAATCCCTCCAGGGATGGGGACTCCATCACTGCTCAGGGCAGTCTGTTCCAATGCCTGCAACCCTTTCCATGAAGAAATCTTCCACAGTATCCAATCTAAGCCTCCCTTTGCACAACTTGAGGCCATTCCCTCTGGGTTTCCCCTTATTCCCTGGGATCAGAGCCTGGCTGTCCCCTCCTGTCAGAACCAAAAGGTTCCCCCCTGAGGAGCCCCCAGTCTCCCTCATCCATCTGTGCTGCAAACATTGGGATAGAAGAGAGGAAAAGAGGGATGCACATCCATTTGTGATGCAGCTGAAGGAGGAATTCCTAATGCAGGGCCGTGCCTGGTCCAGGCAGGAGGAGGACACGTGGCCTGAGGATGAGCCCCAAGCAGGGAAGGGCTGCTCATCAGAGCAGCAAACTGAGCTATTTTGGGAGGTTGGGGTTTGGCTTTGCTCAACACCACGGAGATGTTGCTGTGCCCTGGCCGGGTGGGAAGCTGTGCTCAATCCTGGGCACTAATTCTGTATTCCACAGGGCAGATCTGCAAGTGGAGCTGGGAAAGCAGCTCAGGGCTGATGACAGACTGAGGACAACTTAACCACAGGCTTAAGAGAGGAGTTTGAGAAAAGAATTGCAAAAAAAAAAAGGTTTTTGATCACTACAATTTGCTGGTTAAGCATCAGAAAGAGATGAAAAGAATCTCCTCTAGAAGATGGATGTGATTTTTCCATGCAGGACCAGGGGCACAGGAATGCCCTTCTTGCAACCAGCTCATTCCTTTGCACCCTTCCAATGTGGGGCTGCAAGGAGCAATCAGGCTCAAGTGCATTCCTGAATTAAATCTGCAAGGAGCAGCTGGGCTCAGGTGCATTCCTGAATGAATTCTGCAAGGAGCAGCTGGATTCAGATAGCTCCTGGTTTAACTCTCAAGGAGCAGCTAGATTCAGACAGTTTCTGGTTTGAATCTCAAGGAGCAGCTGGGCTCAGGTGGTTCCTGGTTTAACTCTGCAAGGAGCACTGGATTCAGATAGTTCCTGGTTTAAATCTCAAGGAGCAATTGGGCTCAGATAGTTCCTGGTTTAACTCTGCAAGGAGCACTGGATTCAGATAGCTCCTGGTTTAATTCTCAAGGAGCAGCTAGATTCAGATAGTTCCTGGTTTTACTCTCAAGGAGCAGCTGGGCTCAGGTGCATTCCTGAATGAATTCTGCAAGGAACAGCTGGATTCAGATAGTCCCTGGTTTAATTCTCAAGGAGCAGTTTGGCTCAGGTGGTTCCTGGTTTAACTCTGCAAGAAGCAGCTAGATTCAGATAATTCCTGGTTTAATTCTCAAGGAGCAATTGGGCTCAGGTGGTTCCTGGTTTAACTGCAAGGAGCAACTGGATTCAGTCAATTTCTGATTTAAATCTCAAGGAGAGTTGGATTCAGATAGTTCCTGGTTTTACTCTCAAGGAGCAGTTGGGCTCAGGTGGTTCCTGAGCAAAGCGACCAAAAAAAAAGAAAAAAAAAAGAGCGCGGAATCCCTGACAGTACAAAAACCTGACTCGATCATAAAGAGGCTTCTAAAATCCGATTCTACCTTCAAAGTTCTGCCAGAATCAGCTCGAGATGAGTCAAGCAAACAGCTTGTTTGTTGTGTTTAATGTACAGGAAGCATCAGACTGATTACAGACATTAAACACACTCATACACGGCACCGCTGTCACCGCAGCCGATGCATCCCAGCCTCGATTATTCCCAAAGAAACGCTGAGGTGACAGCAGGAGAAATCTCCCAGCAGCGCTTACCTTGTGCAGGGGCAGCACCAGGAAGGCTCCCCCGCCGCTGGCATCCACGATGATGGCCACGAAGCGGGGGTTGACGGCGCAGAAGGAGCTGTCCCAGGTGACGCGCGACACGCGGATGTCGTCGTAGCACTGGTCGTTCTTCACCGCCTGCCCGAAGACGTGCCGGAATTTGCTCTGTCGTACCACCCGCCTCATGGTGTCTGCAGGCAAGAGGAGAGGTCAGCTGTGCAAGGAAAAGGGTGTGATGGTTGTGCAGGAGATTGCTGGATAAGGGTTTTGTCATTGGATACGCGGAATCGCGCGTCGTTTGTAGGATCCTGGAATGGTTTGGGTTGGAAGGGGAGGAATTTCAGGATGGTTGGGGTGGGAAGGGATCTCTGGAGATCACCCAGCCCTCAGCCACAGCAGGGTCACCCAGGAATGCATCCAGGTGGGAAGGGATCCCTGGAGATCACCCAGCCCAGCTCTCTGCCAGGGTCACCCAGGAATGCAGCCAGGTGGGAAGGGATCCCTGGAGATCACCCAGCCCAGCTCTCTGCCACAGCAGGGTCACCCAGGAATGCAGCCAGGTGGGTTTGGGATGTCTCCATCCCTGGACAGTTCCACGTTGAGGTGGAATTCTACACGGTTCAGTTTGTGGTCATTGCTCCTCATCCTGGTCCTCTTGGCATCCTAATTCCACTGCCATGGGCAGGGACATCTTCCACCATCCCACGTTGTTCCAAGCCCAATCCAACCTGGCCTCGGACACTTCCACCTCTACCTTAAGATCTGCCAAATTCTCAGCCAGCTTTGCCTTTCTTTTATAAACTAAAATTTCAGGTTATTTTGCACCCAACCCGATTACATTTCCAGGGGGCTTTTACAGAATTTGCCAGTTAAGCAGTAATTTCCTCACTGTAAATGTGTTCCCTGACTGCACTAAAGGAAGTTCCTAATCCCAAAAGCAGTTTTTAGACAAGTCTCCACATATTTTCAGGGATAAATCTAGTCTTGGATTGAACTTGTTTACTTTCAAGTCAGACAGGGTCCAGAAGATGTAAATAAAAATGCAAGCTCTCAAAATCCGGTGTTCTGTGAAGTGGTTCCACATGTTCCCTAGCTTCCAGTTCTTTCTTCTAACTCCAAAATCACCCTAAAAAAAAAGAGTTTCCTAGGCAGAAAGGAGTAATGGAAACAAGTTA
This sequence comes from Sialia sialis, assembly GCA_009812075.1. Classification (NCBI taxonomy): domain Eukaryota; kingdom Metazoa; phylum Chordata; class Aves; order Passeriformes; family Turdidae; genus Sialia; species Sialia sialis. Next base: position 2,742,317 of record VRYO01002095.1, on the reverse strand, counting down.
ATGACTCCAATTAACTTGGTGTGTCTGTAGCATTTCTTGAGAAAAATTATTTTCAAGAATGCTGGAGTTAGAATAGAGGGAAAGGGAATTGGTGTGGAAAATTCCAGCACCTGGGAGAAGACACGGGCACAACACCAGCCTTGGATTAGGGATACAACCTGTGGAGCCCTCCCAGAGAAAAGGGAGCAGAAGAGGAGTGTCCATACAGCATCTTGCTTTTACATATGGGAAAGATATTTCTGTCCCAGTCTCTAGGGATAGCAAAAAAAAAAAAAAAAAAAAAAAAGGAAAAAAATAAAAATAAGCAGAGTCCACCTCCTATCTTGCCTTCCAGAAGGTCCCCAAGCACGTGGAGAGGCTGGGAAAAACTGCTCAGTCCCTGGAGCTCCTCGGTGCAGAGTGAGAGACTGGGAATGTGGTTCCATCCCAAATCCCTGCTCCCAGGCTGGCAGCTGAAAACATGATGAAAGCTCACAGGGCTGTCTGTGAGTGCTTTGCAGGAAAGCGCTGAGCCTTGATGGCTGTTTTGTAGTCTGGGAGGTGAAATAAAAAATTAACGCCGACAAAAAGCGGGATTACTGCAGGGAAGCGCTCATCAGAGCCGGGAAATGCCGCGGAATGTGTTTGAAGAGGAGGAAAACGTTCCAATTAACCAAACAGACAGCTCTGCACTGAAACTCTCCAGCTCTGCAGAGATAAGGGAGAACAAGCAGAGGATTTTTCCACCAGAGCCTGTCTGGGAAGTGGCTCTAGGACAGGGATGTGGAGCCACCAGTGTGCCCAGTGCTCCTGTCCCAGCTGTGGGGTGGAGGCCACCAAACATCTTCCCACCGAGCCCCAGCACTGGTGCCACAGAGCCAAAAGCTCCATGGTCATTCCCAGCCACAGAGCAGGTAGGAATTCCCTACACTGGTATTTTAAAGAGGATTAAGAATGTTGAAGAAAAATTTAAGTTTTAAATGCAAAATTTTGGGAAGGACTGAGGTGGTTGAGATGTCCACAGAGAAGAGCTATATGGAAATTGTTGATTTCTATCCTATTAATGCTGAACTTAGGATCCCTCCCTGCTTCCATCAGTTGCTGGAATTGTGTAATGCATTTCTGTCACCTGCTTCCCTCAGAGCACAAATCAAAGGCCTGGACACACCCCAAACACCAGAGTGGGATGGGGAGTCATAAACCAGCAGCAGGTGAGAGCACTAAATAAAACCATGAAATGGTTTGGGTTGGAAAGGACCTCAAAACTCATCTCATTTCACCCCATGCCATGGGCAGGGACACCTTTCCACCTCCCCATCCAATCTAGCTTTGGATACTTCCAGCACAATGCCAGCCTCACCAAATCATGCCCAAAGAAAAGGTGAATTTCAACTCCAAGATGCCCAAATGACAAGAAATGCTCAAGTCTCAAGGTTCACTTAAGACACACCATAAAAAACGCAGTTCCACACCCAGTCACTGATTTGTGTCGACTCATGCTGAGCCTGGTCACACAATTCCACCCCGAGGGCTCCTCCCAGAGCTTGGCTGAAGCTCTGAGGGCATGGCCAGCGTCACCCCCATCCTCCCACCTTTCCAGGTGAGCCCAGGCCACCCCCAGGATATTGGGAAAGTTCTCTGTGACACCACCAGAACTTGTGCCCAGCTTTTCCTTATCATCCTCCTGCACAACTCATCCAGGAGCAGGCAAAAACCTCCTGCTTTGTGCACGGAGCATTTCCAGCAGTGTTCATCCCCTGGCAACATTCCCACCCTGCTGTGAATCCAGATTAAAATCAGATTGTTGGGAAGAAGGTGAAGTGAAGGTTTGAACTTGTCGTGCTGAGGCAGCACAGCAAATTGCCTGGAATCGAATCCCACAGAGCCAGGGGGGTGGGAATGTGGCTGCTCCTCTGCTGCCAATTCAGGTGGGATGGTTACAAAGGATTATTCCTATCACTTGGATAATTGTATCTCTTCTTCAGTTGATCAATACCAGAACAGCAGGAATAAAATTGTTCATTTCAAATATCAGATCCTGGGGATCTGTCACCCCTTCCTCTTTCACGGAAGAGAAACTCCCTTCAGCCCATTGTGAAATGCTTTATTTCCCTCATTTTCACCCTCTGATGCAAAGGGAAATTATTCAGCTTTCTCTAAACGACTTTTTTAAAAACGCAGAGAGTTCAGATGCCTCCAAAAATATCCTTATTTGTTCCGAAGGGATCTGTTGGAACACACCTTCCCTGCCCTCTTCCCCACCTACAGCTCATCATCCTTAGCAGGGACTGTGTGATGAACACATGGTGAGCAGCCTCCAAGCGCTCATTTCCATAGCAAAGGGAGTGATTCTTGGCGTTGGATCTGAGCCATTTTGATCTGGCTGCTCTCCAAGCAGAAGGAAGGAGGGGGGGAATGTGCTGGTTGTGGTTGGAAGGAGCAGCGATTGCAGCTCCTTCAGCTCACCAGGGAGAGCAGGTGAAAAAACCAACGGGGGAGTTTTGAGCGCCCCAAAAGAGTCCTACCCCTGCCACAGACTGTCCCTAAATGGGAAAAGTGTTTAATCCCCTTTTTTGCTTCTCAATCCTGCCTTGCAATGGATCCTCTCCCTTCTCCTCATCCATCTCCAAGAAAATCCACAGCTCGGTTTGGTTGCCACAGGTTCTCTCAGCAGAGTCACAGGCAGGAGCTCGAGGCTTGGCCAATTCATGGAATGGTTTGGAAGGAACCTGAAAGGTTCAGCGGCAGGGAAACCTCCCAGCCTGGCCTTGGACACCTCCAGAGATCCAGGAGCAGCCACAGCTTCTCTGGGAAACCTCTGCTGGGGTCTGCTACCATCACAGCCAGGAATTTCTTCCCAATATCCCATTTAAATCTACCCTGTTTTGTCTTTAAGCCATTCCCTGTGTCCTGTCCCTCCATCTCTTGTCCCCAGTCCCTCTCCAGCTCTCCTGGAGCGCCTCTGGGCACTGGAAGGGGCTCTGAGCTCTCCCTGGAGCCTTTTCTTCTCCAGGTGAGCATCCCCAGCCTGGCCCCAGAGCAGAGGGGCTCCAGCCCTCAGAGCTCCGTGGCCTCCTCTGGAGCTGCTCTAACAGCTCCATGTCTTTTTTTTGGTGCCACTTTTAGGATTATCAAGTCAGACACCAACACCTGAGATGATTCACCCTAAGGAAAGGCTGATTCAGCCTCTATCACACTCGCAAAAGGATGACCTGGCTGGTTCAGGGAACTTTGGGAAGTGGCTTTGGAAATACCCAAGTGGCTAAGGAAGTGTACCCAGAGCTAAGGGGGCTGTGCTGGGGATTTTCTCTTAGGAAGTGGACTTGGAACATGAGCATTAAAAAAAAGAAGTTAATTAGATCATCTATGCTGTTAAACCTTGGCTGAGGAACCATCTCCATCCACTTACTAGACAGAATATATTTTTTGGTGAGTGGGGGGGTAAAGTGCAAATTTAGAGGATTTAAAACCTCCTGACTGGGAGCTGAAAGGCCTTTAAATTTGGCCAGAGTTACAAGCCTCAGCAAAATTAAAACAGAAGCTTTGGACACCCTGCAAAGGCCTCCACAATAGAAGTGCTGACAGATCTACGGCTGCTGAGCTCCTGGATCCCTGTGAGCTCGGCCACACACGGCATCTTGGTGGGGAACAGAGGAATGAGCCTTCAAATCTCCCATTGATTCCTTCCCTGAGTGACTTCCAGTGGAATTTCAGCAAAACTTTGGGTTCATCTGGCACTTTGTGCCCTGTGAACAGCCCAGCCCTTGTGGCAGCTTCTAAAAGGAGCTTGGAAAAGCTGGATGTGCTCACACAGGGAAACTTTTCATTCCCCTCCTTTCTGATCTCCCCATCACGATGTGTCACAAGAGCTGCCATGAGTTTTGCCCGTTTTCCTGTTTATAAAGGATTGATCTGTCTCAAGAATCCAGCAGATGGATTTCTGTGGCTTGGGAGCGTTTGCAGGCTGCTTGTGCAAGAGGAAACGCATCCTGCTAGGGAACACTTACAGGAAAACCCCCCACTAATGGCAAAATCCTGCTCGGCCCATGTGATTGTGATCCCTTCTGCAAAGGAAGGCTTGGCAATAAAAGGCCAGTTGAAATCAGACAGCCTGAGGCTGCTGTTAAAGGGGGATGAGGAGATACAAATCCATTTATAAAAGGTTGGTACTTGGGACTAGAAAAGCTCTTCCTTAAGTGGAAAAAGTCAAGTTGCAGCTGTTGATGGGGAATCCCCAGATTCCCAGTCCAGTCTTAATTATTAAAAAAATGAGAAGCAAATTGAGAAAAATGAAAATTAAGAGGTCAGTGGTTGGACTTGATGATCTTAAAGGTCTTTTCCAAGCTCAATAATTCGGTGGTTCTATAGGCAGTGCATCAGCAGCATTTAGGAATGGTATTATGGGATGGATGGGGTAAAAGGGTCAGCAGGGACAGGGGATGGTCCCATTGGTGAAACTGCAATATGGGAAAGCCCAGAGGATTCCCAAGCACCAACTGTGAGGCCCAAGGTGTTCCTGAACAGCTGGGCTGAGCCACTTGGGCCTCATCAGCAAAACTTCACCAGCAATCCAGCTCTGTGCTCAGAACTGATTTTGTAAAAAAAAAAAAAAAAAAAAAAAATCTAAGAATTGTGTTATAATCCTAAACCCAAAGCAGACCTGGATGTTCCAACCTGCCCCTGGCATGGAGGGGAGCAGGGCCACATCTGCAGAGCAGTTGGCCACCAGGGAGATAAACTTGGGAGAAAAGCCCACAAGGAATCTGCTCATTCCCTCCTCAGAGCCCTCTGAACATCCTGTGGAAGATAAGGGACAGAGGCACACATGGGGGGCAGGACAGAGGCATTCAGAGGGTTTGAGGCCATTCCAACACCACCATCCCCTCGTGCTCCTCAGGGCAAGGACAGCTCCATCCCACCCAAGGGAGCGGGGACTGAGCCAACAGCTGCACCCCAGTGAGAAAAGAGACCTCCAGGTTATTTCCTAATGCTTCCCTTGTGGTATTTCTTCACTTGGTTGTGCAAGCTCTGGGGTTCTCAGTGACCCAGCCATGCACACTGCCCTGGGCTCAGTCCAGCTGCACACCCATTCCAGGGAAATCCTGCCACCACTGTCACCAGGATGTCACCGGTCAGGCTGGAGGAGGAATTAGCATAATAAAATCCCAGAATTCCAGGATTGGAAGAGACATAAAAGTTCACCTAATTCCACTGGCCCAGGTTGCTCCCCAGCCCCATCCAACCTGGCCTTGGACATTTCCAGGGATGGAGCAGCCACAGCTGCTCTGGGCACCCTGGGCCTCACCACCCTCACAGGGAAGAAATTTCTCCTGATATCTCATCTAAACCTACCCTTGTCCAGTTTGAACCCCTTGTCCTGTCACTCTTGGAAAGCTTCATCTCCCTCTCCAAATATCCACAGAATCAAAGAACTCAGTCTCGTGACACGAAGTCTTGCAAGACTTGGGCAAAGAAGGAAGTGGGGAGAAGAAATGTCACATGGCCACAGAAAGTTCAGCTCGCCCCACAACTTCACACGAAAGCTCAGCAGAAAAAGGGAACAGCCACAAATGCCTTGATGCAGTTCCTGTGCTTATAAACACAATTCTAGTCCCTCTGTGTATCCCTTTCCCAATCAATCCATATCCAGTCCACTGCTGACAGAACTGTTGTTTTCAGCTGTTCAGAGTTATTTAAAACAAAGGTGAACACTACTACAGATGGTCACAATTCCAAAACACATCATATTTGTGTGCAGATTATTTTCAGTCTTTGGTTACTTGAGCCTAGGTTGAGCAAGAGCCTGCCATCTGATTTCACTTCGTTTTGAAGACAAAAAGCTGGAATATGAACTTAATACTGAAATTTCCAGCTGTACTACCACTGGCAAGATTCTATTTTGGGATGGGAACCTAAACCACAAACTACCAGGGAATTTGATTATATCTCAAGTGGGGAGCCCAGCACATTCAAAGATGTAACACAAACCAAACTTTGAATAAGCTGAAATTTCTGTTCTGGACAAAGCACAAGGTGTTGGCTGCAACCTGTGAAACACTTGATACAACTCTGGATTTCAGAGCTGTAACCTGAAATGATTGTATGAAAATATTTACAACATTAAGAACTCTCAAGTCAGAAGTGCCTGTGGAGCTCAAATCCCCCAGGATCACCAAGAAGGATTTGTTATAACCCGAGGTGTGCTCATCTCACATCTCCCCTCTGGGGCTATTTTCACTCCAGGATTTCCAGGGATACAATTCATCTTCCTGGGGAATCACCTGCTCGTGGAAGGTGTCCCTGCCTGTGGCAGGGAGACGGAATGAGATGAGCTTGAAGCTCCCTTCCAAGCCAAACCCTTCTGGGATGATCTTACCACTCCCACACTTTGTCACTCTATCTCCACATCCAGCATTACATCACTGACCATAATTTGCAGTGACAAAAGGACGCTGCAGTTAAAGTCATTACCCCGAACTGAGAGCGTTGTCTGGCTTCATTTAATCTGTGTCATCTACCAGAAAGGCAGAGCAATGAATGCACACAAAAATCATTACACAGAATAATTCAGCAGGAGCCAGAGCAGCATGGGGAAACAGCAAAGGGAGACACCAGCAGGAATGGGAGTTCTGCTGCTCCAAAAAGTCTCTTTTTTTGGGGTTTATATCTTTTAGAGCATCCTCTGTCAGCTGGCACCAAAGCTTGGACATGTTACTACAGGCTGGATAAAAAAAGGTATTAAAATGAAAAGAGGAGAGCAAAGTGGAAAAAAAAATTAAAGGATTGAAACTCAGGACAAAACCTTATAAAGTAAAAGATAAAACACAGGGCTAAGAGAGCAGGGATTGAACATTCCAGGTGCCTCAGAGAATTCAGATCCTGGAGCATGGAAGGTGTCCCTGGAATGGGATGAGCTTTATGGTCCCTTCCAAACCTCTCCCTGTGAACTCTGCACCTCAGCTTCCCCTTTTGCTGCCAGCAGAGACAGTTGCATGGTGGTTGGACAGCACAGAAGCTTTTTACTGGACAAGGAAAGGGAAACTTCCCACACACCCCCACCTCCCACACCGCTGCTCCAGCAGCCGACCACAGCAGGTCGTGACCCTTCACATGATCCCCCTCCAAAAATCCTTCCTTTTCCACTGCAATAAACACCAGAGGAGCTTCTTTGCATGGTGCCAGAGACAGAGCGACATCCTGAGAATGCCAGCGGCCCCAGGGATGCTCCATGGGGCTCCAGGCCACGCTGGGATCCCAAGGGAATCCCAGGCAGGAGCACATGGCTCTCCCAGGATCCAGCTAAGGGTGATCAAATGCTTCTCCCCAGCACTGACCTAGTTCTCTTATCAGAGCTAAGAGGGAAGTTGCAATCTGGTGAGAGCTGCTGCCCCAAGCCGCTGGATTCCTCTCTCACTTGGATGTTACGTGCCAGTGTTTTCCAGATCTTATTGCTGAGATACATTGGAGCCTTTTCTTTTTTTTTGGGCAAAGATTGGTGGTTATGAACAGAAAAAGAGCTGTTTCCCAGCACAGCTTCATGAAATTGTCACCAAATCACCACCAGATCCCAGCATTCCCAACCAACCAAGCACCTTTCCTAACTGAGTGCTCACAGCAGGAAAATGTTGTGTTTTCATCTCTGTTTTCAACTACAGCTCAAAGCAATCAAACCTGCCTAAATGAAATAATTTTTTATGAGTTTCTATGTGAGGGGCTCACCAGTAACACCAGACCTGACCCTCAGCTCATACACAGGATTTACCCTTAAATCAAATGGTGGATTTAAGGAGAAGTCAAGCAGACAGCAGCTCCCAGGTGCTGGGAGCCTAAAACACAGAGTGAACAACACCTGCAGGATTTCCCATTCTGCTGGAGTCAAGAAGAGGGGCAGATATGAAGGGAACTCCATGAACATGCTGTTTTCCAAGTACAGTTCCTGGTAAACTCCAGTGGACATTACTGGGAATGTTACCCTGCTTCTCCTTGCTTCTTTAATTGGATCATTCTTTTTAAAATGACCAGAAGATTTAGAAATCCCAGAATGGTTTGGAGTGGAAGAGACTTTAAAACTGATCCAGTTCCTCCCCCTGCCATGGACAGGGACCCCTTCCACCATCCCAGGCTGCTCCAAGCCCCATCCAGCCTGGCCTTGGACACTTCCAGGGATCCAGGGGCAGCCACAGCTTCTCTGGGCAATCCCTGCCAGGTTCTCCTCACCCTCACAGCCAAGAATTCCAATATCCCATCTAACTCTGCCATTCCCTGTGTCCTGTCACTCCATCCCTTGTCCAAAGTTCCTCTCCAGCTCTCCTGGAGCTCCTTTAAGCACTTGAAGGGGCTCTAAGGTCTCTCTGGAGCTTTTTCTTCTCCAGATGAACACCCCCAGCTCTCCCAGCCTGGCTCCATGGCAGAAGGGCTCCAGCCCAATCCCCAAAGGAATAGACAATTCTATTCCTCAATTGCAACATCCCTTGGCATCCATAGGAATAAATTCTAAACATTAAAGGTGTTTTAAGACCCAAAGTTTCACAGATAAAAGGTTGCAGTTCTCCCAGAGCACTGTACCATCAGGGAACCAAGACCTCCAGAACCCTCTGCTCCAAACACCAAATTAAGTGGGACACAAATTCCTCCCGAGTCCAGAATGAGGCAGAAACAACAGATCAGCACAACCAAGGCTCCCAAAGAGGCTGGCCAAGAGTGAGTCAGACTGACCAAGCCAGGAGCAGCGTTCTCCACATGACCCTGGCCTGACCACAGCAGCTCCAAGCTCTGCTGGAGCCAGCACAGAGAGCTGGAGCTGCCTTGGGGAATGTGACCCAGGATGAGAGCAATGGCAGCTCCTCATGGATTAACAGCACAGCCACACATCTGCTGCAACACAAACAGGATGGAGTCCTGGAGAACATCTCAGGTGGACCGAGCAGCATGGTCCATCACATTGGAATTTCCAGTGGATACACCCTGCTCCAAAAAGTGACAATGAGCTTGGCTGGCACATCCTTGAGCAACACCTCCTTCCACTTCTCAACAACACCCACCCAACAGGTGAGGCCCTCACACTGAACTGCTTTTAATGTTCTCAAAATAACCCCAAGAACAGTGAATTCTCAAAGACAAGGCAGCATCCTCACCCCAGCATGTGGGAGGTTCGGGCTGGACAACACCAACATCTTGGATTTTAATGCAGAACAAACAAACTGCAAAATGAATCTCAGTGCTCCCAGTTGGAACTGGCCTGTGTTTCTCCACATTTCCATTTGCTGTCCTGCCAGCTCTTCTGGCCAAGCAGCCTATAATTCCAAGAGCACCATTGTCATTCCGTCCTGTTTCCGTAACGTGCAATTTGAAATCGGGCCTGGGGGAGGGAGGCTGGAACTCAAATCCAGATAGTTTAATCTGCTAACTTGATTTTAAATCCCTGTCTTATGGTGCCAAATACAGCCCCCCAAACATCTGTTTTAGCAGAGGCTTCCAAGTTCAAAGACATTTCCTCTGTCCTACAGGTGCTCTTTGTCCTGGGATGACAGTGAGGGGGCACAACCTGGTGTCAAACCATGAGGGTGACACAAAGCACCTTTCTCACTTCTCTGGGCAGGCAAGAAACCAAAAAAAATCAACTTCTGGAAGTAGATTTAGTCTATTAAGGAGCTTTAATAAACACTCGAGGCTGTGAAGACAGATTTTAGATTCAAAAAGGAAAAACATCTTCCTACCCCTGTCCTTGACACCTCCACAGCACCTCTGAGTTTCCCTGGGAGGGAGAATCACACCCACCCCAACACTGGGCAAAGACTGATTCCTTGGGGAATTCTTGGACCTTCAGCTGGCTGCTCTCAGCTGGAGAACTGGTTTCCAGTGAAGAATTACAGCCTATGCCTTGATGACCTTTAAGCTTTACCTACCTGTTGGCTTGACAGTCACGTTGCTGCATGTGCAAGCCACACTTCCAGTCCTTTGGGAATCCCTGTGGCATTTCCAGCAGCCCAAACAACAGGATTACACCCAGATAAGCCCAGCTGGTTTTTATGGGAGCTTTCAGGGCACTTAAGAATTCCCTGAGCAGAGCAGAAGATGGATGTGGCAAAGCAGGGATACAAAGAAGAAAAAGATAACCTTTACCCCCAAAGAAACATCAGGGAGCTGAGGGAAGGAGGGAGAGATAACCCCAGGGTAGCCTGACCCTAACTAAGGGCACCCACCTTGAAACTCCACAGAGAACAAATTAGTCCAGAAAGGAGCAATCTTCCTGGCAGTGGCCAGGAAAAAGATGCTGGAAGCACAGCAGCACTGAGCCAGAGGAGTTTTGTGCCCACCCTTCAGGCTGTGCTAAAGCAGAATGTAGTGCAGAGGAATGTCTGGCAACTTGTGTCTGCCTAAGCTGGCTCAGGATTCTCTCCTGCCTTGCAAATTGATCTCAGCAGATCCAAAAATTCAAATCAACCTTAAAAAGTATCGCTGAAAACTTTAAAAAAATTGCAATACACCTCCTGTTCTGAGACAGCTTGGGCCTCCAGCCTCCAAGTTATGGTATCATTAATATAGGTACTGCAGGAGGGAATTAAATAAGAAATTAGGAGTTTAAAAGTGTAACAACAGTCATTTATCCACATGCACACATCCCACCACGTGGGATTTGCTGGGGCAAATACCTGAACCATGTGTAAAACAACAACTCCATGTAGTAGTACATCCTACAAGTAGTACGTGCTAGAAATATTCCCAGCCCAGTACCTGCCAGACCCTGAGTAAAACCTCATGTGTGTCACCTCACATTCCCAGCTTGGAAAGAAGAATGCCAAGCTGTTCCACACAGGTATGATGGAAAATGCCAAGGAAATGCCAAGCAGACACCCTGAGTCAGCTGGGGGATCCAGATTCCAGCAGGAAGCAACAAACCATGAAGGCTTTTTAAGTATTTAAAGTGAAAAGGGGAGAAAAAAATGCAACTCCAGGAGGTAATTCCAGCCCTGAGCAGGTGCCTGAGCATTGAGCTTTTGCTGATGACAATCTTCCCTATCAGGCCATCATCTGCCCAGCATGGCCAGTTTGCCCAGTTCCCAAGGGACACGCTGCTTACTCCAGATTGAATTTGTAACTGCCTGCTAATCCCTGGAGCTGCTAATTACACCCATTATCAGTTTGTGCAGCACCCAGACCTGGCACACTGTAGGATGTCGAGTCCCTGTCGGGTTTACAGACTGGTTTGGGTGAGCAGAGACCTTAAAGCTCATCCCATTCCCCTCTCTGCCATGGGCAGGGACACTTTCCACCATCCCAGGGTGTTCCAAGCTCCACCCAACCTGACTTGGACAATTCTAGGGATGGAGCATCCACAGCTTCACTGGGCACACTGTGCCACCCTCACCGGGAAGAAATTCTTCCTCTTTCAGTTTGAATCCATTGCTCCTTGTCCTGTTCAAACAGTTCCTGATGAAGGAATGCTCAGGAATGGGACACTGCAAAATGAGCTGCTTTAATACTGCAGATTTTGATGTTTATTTGGGAGCAACAATGGATTTTCAAGGACTCCGGAACATGGTCTCTATGGCAACTCTGTGCAGAACCAGGGGGAGGGAGGGGAAGTTCCCCTGTTTCCAAATACTCAGAATTGAGTGATTTCAAGCCCATTTCCCAGGGGTTACTTAAACCAGGAGCTGCAGGTGCAATGCACTGCCCAGGTTCACACAGGGATGCAAACAAGGAGTAGTTTCAGGCACACCATTCCTATAGAGTTTTAGGAAACCCTGCTAAAAATGCAGAAATGGCTGCCTTAATATTCAGCTCAGCAGAATTATTACCTGTGTGCTTGTTCCTACATAGATGGCAGCCAAAATGTGGAAAACCACAGGGAAAGCCTGGTCCTTCCTAAGGGGAACACTTGGCCTCAAGCACAGCTCAACATCACTCCAAGGAGAGCTGTGAGCTCATCTCAGCATCAGGCTGAGCCTTAATCACTTTAAGTCAGACCCCACCACTGGTTTATTTCCATTGCTCTTCCAAAATTCAATTATTAAAAGAGGAAAACAAGACAAACCTAATTATGCTGGGCTGAGAGGCCCAGCTCAATGTCAGAGCCACTGCAACTTCTCCCACCAAGAGCCATCAAACGTCATCACAGGCTCAGCAAAAAGCAGATCAGAGATCACTTATTGTTATAGCAAAACATGGGCTGAGACAAAGCCAGGGGTGTTGAGGAGACAAAGTGGTCATGCTGAAGAAATTGTTCTCTCCCCAGTGCAGCTGATTCTGCCTTGATTCTCCCTGTAAGTCGTCAGCACAGAGGAATGGTTCAAAAGGCCAAGTTTTGTCACTTCCAGACCAAGGAAATCTGTTCTATTCACCAGCAGCCTTCAGAAAGCACAGGTTTTCCCCTTGGAGGCAGCAGCAGATGGCATTTTTGAGATTTCTCTGTCAAGTTCCTGACCTACAGAGCAGGATTTTTAAGTTTTCAAAATCCTCTTCCATTTGAGGAGCACTTTGTGACTCCTGAGGAAGGTGTCTGCTCCAAGGGATCCCTCTTGTCTTTTCAGGAATTTCATGGGAGGGAGATAAAGTAAAATTATCCACTTGCCCCATGGCCACCTTCTACTTTCCAACTACATCATTATCTCCAGCCATTAATCCTGATTGGATTTATATTCCCTACACAACCCCACAAACACAACTAATGGCTGGTGATACAGCTAATATTCCATTAGGATCCTCTCCAGACAATTTTTTTTCCTCCAAGGACAGGCCCTGCAAAGCTGCCAGTGGAACCTGGGAGCAGCTGAGCAGTTCTGTGTCACACTGGTATTTCACATGTCTATGTGTGGTTTGAGATGAGAAAAGCCACAATAAGTTATGTACTAAACAATTATAACCTCAAAAAGAAACAAATAACCCATTTTTTGCAGGGTTACTCACTGGAGGGAAAGCAGAACAAAGCAATCCTATTAACAGATAAAAAGAAAGGGCCCAGCAAACAATTCCCAACCATGCTGGTGGAGCCAACACATCCAGAAAAATGGAATTTCACTGCTGCTTTCCCGAGTCACTCACCCAAGCCTAAAACCTTTTTCTGCTTCATTTTAACTGGGTGTTCAGCAACACCTGCAACTGTGCAGAATGTGACAAAAACTCAGCAGTCCCCACCCTGTCAGCCCCAAGCCACAGCAGCCTGACTCTTCACACAAGACTCCAGGAGCTGCCTAAACTGAAGCTCTAAGCAGTTTCTATTCATACGAATTTCAGAGCAACCCACCAGAATACACCAGCCCAAAAATATTAAATGGGGGAGACCACGGGCAGCAAGCTAGAAGAGAGCACAGACATTTAATTCTTGTTCCTATGCCCTGCAAAGGCTTAAACTGGGGCACTTCAAATCCTCAGTGAGTTTCTGTTCCAACACATCCTCGGAGAATGGCTGAGATTATCACAAATGCCTCAGTAAAACAAAATCAAAACAAACAAAGCCAGACTTTAAAAGTCAAGTGAAAATGTGCCTGTGAGCTTGCCCAAGAGGACATTCCTGGCCCTGGGAGTGGTGCACTGATGACCTCACCGAGCTGCAAACTCAGGCCAGGAAGTGTTTTGCTCGTGTCTTCAGAAAAGGAAGCTGGCATCCCAGGAATATTCCTCAGAATCGATCGCCACATGAAAGCCAGGACCATAAATCCCCTCCCCATCACAACACAACGTTTTGGTTTAATGAGCCATTTTACAAAGCCATTAAAGTCCAGTGCTGGACGTGGCCACCACTATGTCAGCGAGGGCATCACCCAGGGAAAAGCTGATATTTCCCCCTTCTGCACATTCCTCCTCACTGCCATTAAACTGAATCCCTGCCTTTCGCTTGGAGTGAATCCCAGAAGTGACAGATGCAATAAGCATGAAGATTTCACTTGAAAAAATCCAATGATGTTTGAAAAGACAGCTCGGGAGAAGACAGAGCAATGCCAACACAGAGCACAAATGCTGATTAAAGCAATCTGGATAAAAGGCTACAAGTGACCATTGAAAAATTACTATTATGAAGTGCTGTATTGAAATAAAACACCGAGCAAATGCTGCCTGATGTGTCCCTGAGCATGTCAGATCTTACTGAAAACACAGAACAACACATATACCCAAAATAAACAGGCATTGCCACAAAAAGTATTTGATCTTCTACCTTTGTGTACACAGTTCTTAGCAAACACCGCGATTAGGCACAATAAAACCTTCCTGTGAGCACACAGCCATCTGGATTTTTCAACCCCCTTGAGCAGAAAAGATGATTCAATGCTGGTTAATCAAATGAAAATGGAATAAACCCTCTCCCGCACACGACACCCGCTGCTTTCCCCACATCCAAACACACTTCTCTCAGGACATGCTGTGCCAGCTCACACCATTTTCCCACACTCCAGAGCTTCCCTGGTGCCTGCCACGGAGGCACACAGAGGGAGAGAGGATGGTGCCAGGTAATTTAGGAACAGCCTGGCCTAAAATTAAAACAAAATCGGGAAATTCGGCAGCGAACTGAAAAAAAAAATCAACTGCAGGCTAGTGCGTTCTGAACAGCCCTCTCTGATTTTGCCACCGTCCTTGGTCGTGCTCCCAGTAATCCCCACGCACATCTGCACGAACAGACGTGCTCAGACCAACTCCAGCTGCTAAAAAAACCCCAGCCCTAACGCATATCACTTATCTCCAACAATAAAACTGCTTCCATCGGGTTTACTTTTGTTTCCTGGCACCTTTCACTGCCTTTTTTTTTTTTTAATTTTCTTCTTTTTTCAGACCTGTCTCCTGTGCAGTCAGGCAGCATCACAATGTCCTACAGCTGAACCTCTGTTGGTGGTGACACACACCTGTCCACGTGTCCAAGATCTTCCTTCGTGCTGTTAATGGAATCGGTGGGAATTTCATAAAACACAGGTATGGACTAACCTTTACATTCCAGCCTTTGGCATATCACTGTTAAACAACGTGGCTTCCTGAATAGAGAAAACAAAGCCCAGGGACATCTGCCCACGGAGAAGGGATAGGATGAGATGCTCCTTAAGGTTCTTTCCAAACCAAACCATTCTGGGATCCCCTGGTGATTCCATGACATGTCACACAACCCAGGATCCCACACATCACCTGCACAGCCTCCAAAGAGCCCCTAAAAACGGCCTGACAAGGACCTGCCCTACAGGAACCTCCAGAAAACAAACCCAAATTAAACCCCCATCAGAGCGCTCATCTTTTGTCCTCTGCCATGGTGCACGGCGGGGACGGGCGCTCCGGGGGGGGCACACGCCGGTGCCACCGAGCGGCTGCTGCATCGCCGGGCGGAAAAGACAGAGAGAGGGGAAAAAAA
>VRYO01002095.1:2708494-2726007 GCA_009812075.1 Sialia sialis | reverse complement strand
GGGCGGGGCAGCGCGGCCGCGGGGCCCGCCCACGCCGAAACCACGCCCACAAAGGCAGCGCCCTCTCGCCGCCGGCACCGCCCGCTCCCTCCTCCCCAGTGGGGCGGGGCGAAATGGTGATTGACATCTCATCCAGCCAATGGAAGCGCGGTGCTCGCCACCACGCGCGGTCGCGCGCTCTCGGGCCCCGCCCCGCCGCCCCTCAGCGGCGGGTGGGAGGCGGGAGGTCGTGAGGGAGCTGAGGGGTCGGTCGTGTCCCCCCTGAGGGACCGGTCATGTCCTCCCTGTGAACCAGTCCTGTCCGCTCTGAGGGACTGATTATGTCATCCCTGGAGATCAGGGAGGGATCGGCCGTGTCTGCCTTGAGGGATTGATCATGTCATCCCTGAGGCACAGATCTCATCCCTAAGAGACCGGTCGTGTCCTCCCTGAGGGACCGATTGTGTCCTCCCTGAGGGGTTGATCAGATCCTCCCTGAGGGGTGAGATGAGCCTGCTGTCCTCAGACGCAGCGCTGAGGAGAACCAGTAGCTCCACAAGAGAACAACCGCGTCACCTCACGCTGTCACACCGAATCACAGCGGCTGTGGTGAAAAAAGGACGGTGACAAAAGCCCCTGCTAAAGACAGCAGAGCTCAACCCCAGCTAAGAACCACATTTCAACGAGACACCCAGGGGCTCTCCATCACACCTGTGGTGTTGGTGGGCGCTGTGCTTTGCGGGGTAAGGTTTGTGTCGGTGCTGTTGTGACAGGTCAGGCGAGCACTTTGCACACACACCTGGCTGCTCACAGGTGACACCGCCACACTCGGGGCCACCGCGGCCTCAGCGAGCCCGAGGGGCGGGTGAACAACACCCGAGCAGAGCCCACAGCCCTCAGTGTTACCATACATGGCCAAAACCAAAACTCCCCGAGCTTCCTCATCTGTTAGGGCCGACGTTTGCACGCTCATTTGCATGTGGTTTGATGCTTAAGGAGAGGGGGTGTTGTTTCAGGACAGCATCACCTCGCTAATTTCTTTACTAATCCTTCTGGATTTGGAGGAATATGTCGTGATGAGCTGAGCTGAGAGGCCTCCTCTTCCCCCACAGAGCTGTGACAGGACCATGAATTACCCGCTGTGAGTGATAGCTGCTGTTAAAACCCACGGAAAACCTCAGGGAGATACATTTGTCCTGGTCTGACTGTCACAACTGATGGAAACATCAGTAGCTACAGATTAAACAAATGTTATCCTGCATTTATTAACCTTTGACACTTCAATGTAACCGGTGATCCAACAGGAAAGCCTCTCTTACCTGCTGAACAACAGCTTAATAAAAAAATTATACACAACGAGATTAGAGTGGCAAGGCTGCACCCTTGCCCATGGTAACAATTACCCTGAAATTATTTCTGAAAGCCAGCCCAGCACAATTACACCACCCTGCTCCCTCAAACAACCTCATTAAAGCAAAAAGAGGAGAAAATTAAAACAGAGCTGCAGGTAACTCAGAGTTTAGGGAGTCCAGGTTGTGATTCAGATTTTCCACGTACGTACGTGACGTGTTGAAGGTCACAGAATGAGTCAGTGATAGAGCTGAGAGTCCTGCCTGCCCATCCTTAATTTACTAAAAGTCTCAAACCTGTGGGGAGGGGTTAAATTTTATAAAACTGATATTTTAATCATGTTCCAAACAATGCTTTAGCCTGGACTGGAAGATAAGAATGAAGAGAGCAGCACCCAGCACTTCCCAACAGCTCAGATCCAAGGAAGATTTTTGGCCTCCAACTGCACAGAAAGTGACACACAGAGGTCACAAAGTGAAATTTGTCCTGAGAAATCTGATTGAAGCCTAATCCTCTCAAGAGCTGCCTTGGGAAGGGTGGATCCTGCAGAGATGGAAATTCCTGGCTCGACACAGCGCTGGAAGAGTTGCTAAGGATGGACTCAGGTGGAAATAATACCTGTGGAATTTTTACCAGAGCTTCCTAAAAGAGCTGCATGGAAACACTCCAAACAACACCCAGATCCTGTCTGGGATTAACAAGCTGTTTAGATCACAAGGTGATGAAGAAATTACAGGAATTTTAGGCTGAATTCTCTAACAAACAGAACAAACAGCTCAGGTTTTACATGTGCTCTTTGGTTGTGCTGTAACCACTAATTTTCATCATTTCAGATGAGTAAAACCATCCCAACAAACAATTTAAATGTTATCCACCGTGCTGCAAGCCAAACAGCTTGTCAAAATATGCCACAAATCCTAATTTTTCTGAAGGAAAAAACCCAAATTTTACAGCTACACGAAGCAACACACCAAAGTCTGCCCCATTTTACCAACACATTTTGCATAAATTCAGGATTTATTAAAAAAAACCCCAACACTTTTAGCCACCCCCCATATTTTCCCCTCGGCTACATCACTGCAGGATTGCTGCAAACTATCTCACAGCCTTTATACGGAAACAGCACCGTGGCTACAGACTCCACCTCTGAAACTTATGTCAGCTGCTAAATTTAGCCTCCTGCAAATATGCATCAATTCCATCCCCGCAATAAATCCCCCTGCCTTGCTCCTGGGATGAGCCTGATGTGCTTCCCAAGGACCACACTGGGTGTCTCCCACAGCTTTCCCACCAAGGCCACGTTTGTAGGAGGTAAAGAAACACCTGAGACAGCTTTTTCATTTTTTTTAGGAGAAATTTTGATTAATTTCTTCAGTTTGGTGTCTCTGAGCCATCCCAAAGGGGTGGCAAACCCCATTTTTGGAACCAGTAAGGGATGAATTTGTCTCAAATATTTCATTTTGCTGAAATCCTTATTTCTAAATATATTCTGAATGGAGGGAAAGGGCTTAGGGAGGGTTTAGAGAGATCAGCAATTTAAAGACCTGTTATTTTGCAGCTTAACTTCTAAATCAAGCAACAATCAAGGACAATCTTGAACCTTGAGTTTACAGGTGTCCAAGTTATACAGCTTTTCAAGGACTTTTATGTCCCATTTATCTATCTGCTTCCTGAAGCCTTTTGATTTATTATTATTATTATTTACTTGATAATAATATTTATTTACCAGGAAGTACTAGGTTCTCCCCCATGAAATTGAAATATTTTTATATTTCTCCTTCTCTGCTTCCATAATTCAGGGATCCCATCAAAGCTGGGCCCAGCAGCATTGGGAAGAGTTGCTCCTGCTGAAATCAGGAATGTGATCTTACCTTTCACTGAACACTATTGGAATTTAGTGATTTTTAGTGCAGGGGGTTGGAATAAGATGGTCTCTAAAGTCCCTTCCAACCCAAACCATTCTGGGATTCTCTGAAATCTGAACAGGCTGCAGTGACAAACCCTCCCCGCTCCACTCTCTCTGTGTGGAATTAGATTTTACTCTCAGCATTAATTTCCTTTTTCTGCCTTGATTCCTCCGTGTCCATGGGCACAGAGCGAGTCCCAGGGGCAGATTTATAAAACTACTCCCTGGTTTTTAAGAAACATTTCCGTGGTCATCAACTGTTGAGCAGCTGCCAAGACGCAATTGTTCTCAGAGCCACCACCTTAAGGGCTCTGGGGAATGGGAAATCGATTCTGTCTCTGGCTGGCTCTGCCCAGGGAAGTGATCCCCAGCTCCTGCAGAGGAGACACGGGGAGAGCAAAATCCCTTTGGACTGGCTTTATTCAATCCTTGACCAGAAAGGGGAGCTGTAGAATTAGGCAATGACGATGAGGAGAGCAAAATGTTCCGTCAGATGCTTTGAAACAACAGCCAGGAAGGGAGAAATGTCTGAGTGTGGCAGCAAGGGAAAAGATGGATGAACGGGCAGAATTGGAAGCACCTCTAGATTTATTCCCAGCTCTGTGTGATGTGGAACCACCACTGTGCTTCTTCCAGAACTGGGGCCATTCACAACCCCCTCCCCAAAGGGCAATAAAATGTGGTGACTGAGGGCCTGTGCTGCTTGGCAGGGCTGGAGATGGATAAGGAATGAGTGAACATTAGGCCAGGATGTGCATTAATAATTGATGCTATCATTATTAATGATTTACAATAGATTTCATCCAGTACATCTATTACTGCAGCTCCCCACTCTCACACCTTTTGTGCAGCAATATCAGTGGCAGACACACCCCTCCCAGCTCAGCTCCCAAAAATGAGCTTTTACAGCAACAAGAAACCTCTAATTTCAAGCTAATTCATTTCCTCGTGTATTTTTCTCCATCATTAGATAGCATTGTGAAATATATTTTAATTTCTTTTCTATTTCTGCAGTGAATGGGAGGTAGGTCCCAATACCTAATTAAAATGTTGGGCCACCAAATAAACCCGAAGCAATTGCTTGCAACAGATGGGATTTCCTTTGTTGCTGTCTTTGGATGATTAACGAGGAGGAGAGAGACAAGAAAGCAGAACTGGAAAAAAAGAAAAAAAAAAAAAAAAAAAGAAAAAAAGAGAAAGCAAGCTGTATTTTATTTACAACACAAATATCCTGGGATTGACAATTCCTAGCATCCTGGACAGCAGGAAAAAATCAGGCAGGCAGGGAAGGAGCCGGGGCTGGGTGCTGGGGTTCCTGGGCACTGATCACAGAGCCTCACTATTCAAGCCCTTGGGAATTCTTTTGCCATCTTCTGTTTCTCTCCCTGCTGTCTAGGATCAGCTTGGACCAAAGGTGCTGGAAATATCAGAGGAATAAGAAAGGAAACACATGAGGGTAAGTCCAGGTGAGGTGTCTGTGTTTGAGATTTGGGAAGATCACTGTTCAACCCAGCTTTTAAAAACCCCAACAGACTGCCATGGACAGAGCAAAACGGGAAATGTTCCTGCTCCTCTTCCTGCTCCAGGGCAAGGTGTCTCTTGCAGGGGGTGGAACGAGATGGGTTTTGAGGTTCCTCCCAACCCCAGTCATGATGTGAGCCTGTGGGTTTTTTTTTAGTGCAACATTTCCACAGTTCAGCACCCAAATATTGTCTCAGCCCTCCTTCCCTGTTTGTTCTGGAGAACAAGGAGGTAAAAATGTGTCAGGAGGGATTGTGCTGCAGCTGCTACTGCCTTGGGGAGGGAGCTGACTCCTTGCTTCCCTTCTCACCCCTCCTCCTGCCAGACCTATTGCATCCACCTGCTCCTTCCATCCCAGCAAGGATGGATGTTCAAACATCCCGGCGCCCGCTGTGGCCGAGGGGAACGCTGCAGCTCGGCTGTCCCAGCGATGGCAGAGCCCTCCCTCTGGGGAGTGTGGAGAGATCCTCACTCACACCCCACCACCCTGCTCCGAGCCATGAGCCTGCCGCTGCTTGCGCTGACAAACATCTCCCACCTCCATTTCTTTACAGCGTGCAGCGTGTCCTCAGCTGCTTCCCGACAGCACGGGAGCCGTTTGTCACCCCTGCAGGGGATTTTGTCATCCCTGACACGCACAAACTGCGGCAAGTGCACGCCCCGACTCTGTCGCGACAGTAACCGATCACACCTCGTTTTTAAGCAGACTCGGTTCAAAGCCACCACAGATTTCCTGTGCCTTAAAACACTTATTTTCCCTTATAAGGAAATGCACAATTGCAGATTGTCACTGAGCAGAAGATGGGAGTTAAGCAGCGTGGGTCGGGTGGCTCCTTGCGGCATCCAAACTCTCACACAAACACTCATTTCTATCTCTCCTGTTTCTGCAGAGCTGCTGTTTTACCAGGGAGATTTCAACAGAGTTCTCCTCTCCATATTTTTTTCAGTGTAAGGGTTTCCAAGTTGATGTCATTCTCCTGAAAGGCTTATTCAGTGCAGGAGAAGAAGAACTTAGAGAAAATAATGCTGCTTTTTTATGGCTAAAATAAAATTACATTGGCTCAGCCTGTGCCTGGAGGGACAGAGGTAAATAATCCCACATGGCAGTGACAGGACACATCCTATGGACACATTGCTGTGAGAAGCAGTAAATTGCACTTATAACTACACAGGAGTCTGACGAAACAAATCATTCTCCAAAACAATTTCACTGCACCAAGGGCTTTGAACCAACACCTGAGTCCCATCCTGCCTCCTTAGGAGACTCCGTGTGCCCTGAGCACATCCCGTGTGTCCCCCGGCCATTCCCAGCAGCTATTCCCAAATCCACCTGGCCTGGAAGAGCGGCCTCCAGACCCGCCCAGTCCCCCGGCAGAGCCGGGACCCCTCACTCCTCACCTTTTTTGGGCGCTGGAGCTGCTGCCGTCTCCTCCGACGCCTTGGACTTTTCGAAGGTTTTCTTGGCATCGGCAACTTTAAGCACATTCTCATCCTCCTGACTCTGCCTCCCCTTCCGCTCCGGCTCCTCCGAGCCCCCTCCTCCCGCAGTCCTGCCTCCAGGGAGCAGCTCCGTGCCCGCCGCTGCCCGCTGCTCCCTGCCGGCCTTGGCCTCATCGCCGAGGGGCTCCAGCAGCGCCTCCGTCAGCGCCACCGCCTTGCTCATACTCAGAGCCAGGCACTCCTTGCTGTGGGTCCTGACTGGGGGAGCCGGGGGGGTTCTTTTCGGGATGTAGGAATCGAGTTCATCAGCTTCACCTCCGAGCTGCTCCCTGCTCTCGGCGAGCTGGCTGCTGCTCTGTCTCGAAAGCTTCCCGCTGTCTCTGGCCACCGAGGGATAATTTGTGACCGCAGGGACCATTCTCTCGAGGCTCTTCACTACCTGCTGCTCTGGCTCGGCCTTCCCGGCCGGATCCTCCTCGCTGGCCTGGCCGTTCTGGCACGGGCCAGGTGTTCCATCGGGCTGGGGGGCGAAGCTCCACGCCTGCCTCAGGCCCTCGGCTGCCCTGCTGCTGTCCCTGGGGATGTAGGGGACAGGAGAGCCTGCCTCCTGCTTGTTCTGCAGGATGTAATCCATGAGCTCGAAGCTGTCAGACCTGATGGGCACCATGGGCTTGTTCCCCTCCGAGGGGCTCCTGGGGTTCAGTTTGCTCACTTGCCTGTTCTCCACGCTGCTTTCTGAGTCCGAGCGGCTCATTGGCCTCCTCAGGACTCTTTCCAAGGAGTTGAGCCTGCTGAGGCTTGGGCTTGCCACCTTCCCATCCCCTGCGTAGCCCTCCTGAAACAAGGGGAGCGTGTCCTCTGTCTCGTCCCATTCCTCCTCAGGTTCCATTTCTGCCTCCTGGATGAGGCGCCGGTACTCGCTCTCCTCCAGCCTGTAGACCACCGGCCTCACTGTCCTGCCCGTGCCCACCCGCCTGGGCACCACCTCCAGCTCGTAAACCTTTGGAGGGGCTTCTCCCTCCCAGCCTCTCCTGCACCCCTTGGACACGGGATGCTCCTCCAGGCACAGCTCCCCTGCCGGCCCCTGCTGCCCTCTCTGCCCGCTCATCTCTGACCTCTTGGCAGGGCCTGCGGTGTCGCTCCGGAGGTCAGGGAGGTCCCCCCGCTCCCGGCCGTGTCCCAGGCCCTCCTGGCTGAGCTGCAGCAGTGGATAATCCTCACACGTCCCTGTGGATTCTCCCCGGGAAGCTGGGCAGTCTCTCCCCCTCGCCTTACTTGTGTCATCCCGTAAATATCCATAGTTCTGCCAGGTGGAGGCTTCCATGGCCGGCAGCTCTGTCACTGTAATTCCTGCTTCCAAGTGCTTTGGGACTGGCCAGCCAAGATTTTTCCCACCTTGGGTCTCGGCAGGCTTTCAGCACCGCCTCCTCCTCGCTCTGCTCTGGGAGACGGCGGCGCTTGGAAGCGTTGGAGCCTGGGTCATGTGAACCGGCGTTCCTTGGCCTCATGGCCAGCGCACAGGAACATCCCGTTGGCACGACGGAGCCCGTGCTCTGCCACTCCTGACACCACAGCCAGCACAGCTGATGCCCAAACACATCCCACCTGGATAACTGGAAAAACCCCCTCCAGCTGCTGATCTGCTGCTCCGTGGCATTTCACAGTCAGGACTTGCTTCCCATCTTCATCCTTCTCCAGGGATTCTCCTCTTTCCCCAACCTGCTCCAGCAACAGCTCCCCACAGTCCTGTGCAGCAATCCTGGCTTCCCTCTGATTTCACTGCTTCCAGAGGGATTTACTGCCAGGCTGTCTGGGCAGGAGCACCTCAGCCAGCTCCTTGTGGGTTCCACAGAGAGATGGAAACGCACATCCGTGTCCCTGGCACTGCTCCCTCCTCCCTGCCCCGTGCTTGTCGGACGAGGGACGGCTCCCCCACAGCTCTTTCCTTGGAAGCAGCACTCAGCCTTGGGCTGTGTCCCAGAGCTTGGGGGAGAGATGCTGCCTGCACAGAGCACGCAGGGCAGAGCTGGAGCGGCTGCAATGACCTGCGGGAATACAAAGGCAAAGGGATGCTGATGGCAAAGGGAATTGCTGTGAGAGATAAACACGGGAGCCCAGCAGCAGCCTCAGACACAACTTGCCCTGCGGTCGCTCCAAAACACAACTTAGCAAAAATCCCTATTAACGCACCGGGCATTTCTCTAAATAACCCTGCGAGCAGAACGTTCCTCCCTTTGGAAAAGCCTCCGGAAGGCGGCGGAGCCGGAGGGCTGGAGGGCTCTAATCCGTTTGTACACAGCTGGGATGCCTGGCATTGCAACGAGCCGCAGCTCCCAGCCCAGCCGCTGCCCCTGTGCTTTGCCTTTTATGGTTCCCCGAGCCGGGAAGCATCCCGAGGCAGGATGCAGGAAAACACCTAGATCATCCCAAAAGAGGTGCCTGCACGAGCACCTCTGAGGTGTCAGGGCTGAGTGACCCCATTGTCACATAAAGAGTTGGCAAACAGGACCCGGCCTCAGCCCAAAGGCGTCCCCTGATGTTCCATGAGGCTGGAAAACCCCACATGGCCTCATCCACAGACCTGGAGGACCCAGCAGCCTCTGAGCACCGGAGACACACAGCAGTGCATGGGTGACAGCTGGACCACGGTCACAGTGCCACCACCTCACCCCATGTCCTGTGTCAGGAGTGAATCCTGGCCACTGCTGCGGGGAAGGAGGGAGGGATGAGGGTTATCCCAGCCCTTATCAGCCTGGAGCCAGCCAGACCCCTCGCTGGGATGGTTCTTTATCAGGGCATGTTGCAGAGCTGCTCTGCACAGACAAAACCCCGTTTGTTTCCACTGGAAGTCTTAAATCCCTGCCCAGGCTGCCCAGAGCAAACACAACCAATTCCCAGAGGGATGAGGGCTGGTGGCCGGGCTCCTGCTGCTCCTGCCAACACCAGCAGCAGAACCTGGCAGCAGCAGTCCTGACAGGTAGAGAAATGCTGAGCAAGATGTGCTGGCAGGTGCAGGAGTGAGGAATTTCACAGCCAAGTCACCTCTCCCGTGGGATGAACTCACTCAACTTTGGCACTGTGTCCCGATCAGTAATTCTGGGTGTTCCCCTCGAGCCCTCATGGCAAACCAAAATTCCTTCTGGGCTTCTCACAAACCCTCACGGTTTGGGGATCTCGTGGTGGTTTGGGCTTGTCCTGTGTGGGACTGCAGAGCCCAGGGCTGGTGTGGAAGGGGCACAGCCACGTTCTGGGACCTGCCCTGGGCATTGTGTCCCCTGTTCCAAGGAGCTGCTCAGAGCTCTGACACAGCACCAACGCGGTTCTGCTCCTGAACCCTCTGCATAAAAGGAAATGGGAGCTGCTGCAGCGTTGCTGCTGCCCTGTCCTTCAAACAGAGGGAGGAAGAGACTTTTAGGGAATGTGCAGCGAGCAACCTGAGCAGCAGCAGCACAGCTCGGTCGGTGCTGCTGGAGGAACCGGCTCCTCTGGCCTTGGCAGTGCAAACTCGCAGCTTCTGGTTAGAAAAATATTTACATTTCCACCTTTCCAGAGAGGCTGTTCAGCCACAGCCCAGCAGGAATGGACACAGGCACCATCCTGGGGCTGTAGGCAGCTGGAGAATCACTGCCGGACAGCAGCTTCTCCTCTGCCAGGGTGGAAATGCAGCCACAGCCCCCAGAGTCCTTCCTGTGGCTTCTCTGTGTGCTACAATCAGCCTTGCCCTCCTGCCAAACCTCATCTTTTCACCCAAAACCACCTTTAAGGTACCTGCTCAAAACCCCAACTCCACATGGAATGGGAAAGGCTGCCAGGGAAGCATCCTCCCATCTGAGGGTCCTTGAGATCAGCTTTGGAGCACCTGCAGCTCCTCCATGGGGGAGAGAGGAGGGGCACAGCCGGACCTGCCCAGCACCCCAATTCCAGCGCCAGGCTGCCCCTGCCCACAGCAGCTCCAGGCTCAGGCATCTCCTTTGGTCAGGGAGGCTATAAATAAACCCTCTCCAGTCGCCAGAGAGAATTTGTGTTGCTCCAGATGTTGCCTGGTTTTGCCATAGCAACATCACAACAGGATGTAACATTTGGCCGTGAGGAACAGCTCCAAAAAGGACCAATTTCCAATCCTAACAAGAACAAAAAAAAGAGCCAGGGACTCACCAGCAGCCTGGGCATGCTCCAGCCATGGCACAGTCCCATCTCGTGGCTCTCTGCATCCAACTCACGCCCACCTCTGGAGCTGGGAATGGCTCTGTGGGGAGGCTCCATCTTCAGGAAGCTGAGCTGAGCAGGGAGCAGTCTCTATCCACCCAGCCAAGGGATGTGGGAGGTAAATGAGCCAGCAGCAAACACTGACCCCAAGGCGGTGTTGGCTGAGGGACAGGCTGTGCTCCAGGATCTCCAACAACAGCGGGAAGCTCTTCCCAATCCAGAGCTCTGGGGCTCAGTGTGAGCTCCCCAGCTCTGAAGAGAGTTAATCCCAGGCTGTAAAAGCCCCATCCAGCCCCTGCTCCCGCTGTTTCCCCTCCTGTGCCATCGTGTCAGCACATCTGGGAATCTCCAGGGAGGTCTGGGGTCCTGGATCAGATCCAATTTCCAGCTCCCAGAGCCTCAGCTCCGGCAGCAGCTCCTGCCCAGGCTGTGCCAGAGCTGCTCCCACACCTGGAGATCCATCCCTCCCCTGGGGATATCCACCAGAGGTGAGGGAGACCCAAATCTCCAAACCCATCCCTGGCAGCCCAGGTCAGTGCCCTCGCGTGTTTCCCCAGCCAGGAGTTGCTGTCCATGGGAGTCCCTGTGGGAGCTCCTGGGCCTCCACATCTGGGATGTGGATCTGTGAGGAATTCCAAGCCCACGTTGCTGTGGCAGCATCGAGGCTCTCTCCCAGGGGGGATTTTCCAGGCTCAGCAAGGTGCAGATGTCACTTTCCACGTGGCACTGCTCCACTGCTGGCATCCTTTCTGGAAGCTGAGCAGCTTCTCCTGAACCAGTCTGGGGTCTCTGTAGAAACCAGGAGGAAAATGACTGATCTCTATCCTGTTCTCTGCATCCAGCCTTCAGGAGCATCAGAAAAGCAAACATGAGGGAAGCAGAGCCAGGATGGGGAATGATAACGCAGGGCAGGCAGTGGCTCCTGGGACATGTCCCATTCCCTCCTTTTCCTTCCACCCCTTCAGCATCTGTTCCTTCCCCATCTCCAAACAAAGCTACAAAACTCACTTGCAAAAGGCAAAACAAAAATGTTTATTTATTTTTTTTCCTCACAAGAAGCACATAAAATATCCAGGACATCTTTACAAACAAAAGTAAAAAAAAAAAAAAAAAGTGCATGATGCATCCCTCCCGCGGGCATACAGTACAAAAATCCTGCAGATTTCCATATAAAACTGGGCTAAGAAATACCATGGAATAAAGGAACAGCTACACATCACTCGCCTCCCTCCTCAGGGACTGACCGGGACTGTCCCCACCAGCCGGGAAGAGCTCCCGGGAGAGCTCGGGCACTGCGGGAACGGGGTCTGAGCATTTCAGGATTTCTGGCAGGACGGGACAGGGTTTGGATCTGCCGAGCAAAGCGTGGTCGGTGATGGGGATGTGTCCCTGCACACCCCGCCCGCGTTCCGGCAGCGATGCATAGATACATGGGATAAATGGGAAAAATGGGAAAAATGGGAAAAATGGGAAAAATGGGGACACCGGGAGCAGCCCGTGGCTCTCACGGAGCGCTCTGGCTCTGCCATGCCCAGAGCAGAGGGAAACTCGGAGGGACAGGAGGGACAGGACAGGAGGAGGGACGGCCTCACCGCCATCGGAAACACCAAAAGCACCAAAAACTCCCCAAAGAACAGCAAACAGCAGAGTCCAACAGCTCAGCAGATACACAGTGTTTGTAAACTATGAGTAAGGCACTCCATCGTAAGGACACGTACGACACGTGGGGAGGACGAGCACATCAACCTTTGTCATGCAACAAACCCGACGGGACGGGGAGGTTTGGCCACAACCCCCCGGGAATGGCACAGCAGAGCTCCCACCAAGCCGTGCCCGGAGCCCGAGCACGCAGGGAGAGCCCCGAGCCCGGAGTGAAGCCTGGGGCTGATCCAGCAGGGGAAGGCGGAGGTGCCGAGCTGAGCCCCGCAGCGCGGCGGGTTGGACACGGCACAACTCGGCAGGCACTCGAGAAACAGCAAGGAAATCAGATGTTCGCTCGTATCGGTTCACGGAATTTCCGAAATTCGTTCAAAACCATCCCCAGCATCTCTTCCCTCGGGCAGGCAGTGACGGGAAGGGTCGGCAGCACACAGGGAGCAATAACCTGCGGGTGACCCTACGGGCAGGGTACACGGAGGTTTCCCGGTGCTGCTGCGACCCTGCGGCACCCAACAGCCCCTTCCCAAATCCGAACCTGCTGCAGAGCAGGATAAAGATGATCCAAACACAGCGAATGGATCCGGCTGTGGAGTTTCAGCCTGCCCCGAGCACGACCCAGCGCTGCCTCAGCCCAACCAAGCAGAGGCTCCTGCAAAACTGCCCTCTCCTGGGTGGAACAAGTGCAAATCAAACCCAGACTCCTTCGGGAGGGACAATTATTCACTGATTGCCTGTCCCTACAACTCCTCACACAAATGAAACATGCAGGATCTTATGCTTACAGGGAAAAAGGGAACTCCAGGCATTTAGGGCAGGGAAATGCACAGCTCCCTTCCTCGAGACACTGGATTTTCAATCAATACAGCCCTGCCCCACCTCAAAGATGGGAGTGGCAAGACAGCCCTTCCATGGAGTTTTAAATTGTGGGAATACTCACACTCACAGCCAGGTGAGCAAATCCACCTCTCTGACCCCCCAAATCTTCTTCAAAACATCACCCAAAGGCACAAGGCCTCAGCCAGGACTGGGGGGCACTGAGCTTGGAGCACATCCCCTGCTCACTTCCCAAGCTCTTCCCTCTGGACTCAGCCAGGGCTCACATGGAGCAGCTCTTGACCAGGCCAAAAATATTCCCAGCAAACATGCATTCCCTATGGAACGCTGCACGGCTGTGATCTCCTGGCGAGAGGGTAACACTGGGCTGAGAGCACAGCCAGCCCCTGGCTGCCCACCCTTCCTCCAACATCCTCATCCAGCATCTCTCCTCAGAGCATTTCTGTCAACTGCTCCCCGCAGCAGGATCCACACAGCCCTGCGAGGGCTGGGCCAGGCTCTGGGGCTGCCCAGGCTCCTGACACCGACCAGAAACAACACCCAGGACTCCTCCAGCAGCTCCCTGGGCACAGGGACCATCCTACAAAACCAACAGCACAGGCACAAAAAAACTCTGTCACCTCCTGGGGCTCCAGGAGAGCCACCCCTCCTTGGCCACCTCATGTCACCCACAGCCCGGTGACAGAGGGTCCCCAGAGCATCCACAACACCAACACAGCTTCACATCACGAGGGTCCACAGGCAACCACTGGCCAGGCTCTGTCAGCACTGGGACAACACCGACCACGACAACAGCAAAACACCCCAAGAACACAACACCTGTGACAGCCACACGTGACATCGGCTCACAGCAGCCCCTCAGCTCCCAGCCTCTGTGTCCACACTGCTCCAGGCCTTTACACCTAAGGGAATTCCTTCAAACAACAGCAAGAATTCTGGGAAAAGCCTTTGGGATAAAAGCCCCAAACAACAAACCAGGACAAAAAGCCAGCGAGAACAGAGGTAGTGTGCGTGTCACCATTTTAAGGATTTTCCACAAGTGCCCTGTTTAAATAGAGCCTTGTGTTTGTTCTGTAAAAAAAAAGTAATGAATAATTATTTTGAGTCTTTGAAACAGAATATTTCAGCATTTTAGATACAGATAGATAGAGATACAAATATCTATCCATAACTACACACAAACCCACGTTATTACACTTGGCAAACAGTACTAGGAAGAGCATCCTGCAGGACAATAGGCAAGTCACACACCAAGTCCTCCTCTAAGCCATGCAACACATTTTATTTCCTTTGTGCCCTTCACCGTGACCCATCGTGGTTCTCTCCTCCTCTCTGGGAGCACAAGGAGGGGATGAGGAGGTGGCACCAGATGAGCTGCTGCAAGTCAGATGATAAAACAGCACTGATGCAATGAATAAATGCAAGACACCTCCCCAAATCCAGCCCCCTCCTCCCCCTGCCAGGCATCAGCTTTTGCCCATCCAAAGCGTGTTCTTCAAGTTCCCAGCCAGAGGCTTCAGCCCCGCTTTGGAGGCGCTGTCCACGCTCCTCAGCGTGGGCTCACCGAGCACGGAGCACTCGCTGGACACGGCCTCCTTGGAGTCTGTGATGGTGGACACGTCCACATCACTGGACAGGTCCTCAGAGGACAGGTTAAGACATCCCAGCTTGGCGAGGGAATTGGATCTTTTCAGGGGCGAGGACACGGTGAGGCCAGCCAGGCGCAGCCTGGTCTCGATCTCCTGTGTGCGCTGCTTCACCAGGCCGGGCTTGCCCCGCACGCTGTGGATGCTGTCGCTGCTGGAGCTGCGTGTCAGGTTGGAGCTGCGGGAGGACGAGGGGGTGTAGCAGATGGTTTTCAGGAAGTCCTTGGTGAAGCTGCTCGTGTGCTCCAGGCGGCACCCGACCGGCGTGGAGGTTTTCTGGGAGGTCCCCTCCAGGACGCGCTTCACCCCCAGCTTGTCCGCGTCGCTCTCGGCGTCTGCGGGCACCAGCGGGGCTGGAGCCAGGAGAGGCACAAGGCTGGGATGGGACATCATGTCCTCGCTCTCCTCCACGATGCTGGAGTCCACCCTGCCCGCCGAGGTGTCCGAGGGGAGGCTCTTGAGGCGCTCCAGCTCTTTGGTGTGCTTCCTGACCAACCCTGCCTTCTGCAGCTGGAGCAGCGATTCCTGGTGCTGCATCAAGTAACTGTTGGCGCTCGGCTTTTCCAAGTCTTTGCTGAACAACAGGTACTTCAGGTCCTTGGTAGGTCTGGGGTCCTTTCTGGCCAGAGACTCTTCCCTCACCACCTCTGCGTGAAGGAGGCTCCTGTCACAGTGGGAGTTTCTCCTGGGCAGCAGAGTTTTTTCAGGGGTTTTTGGCGCATCTTTCCCTCTCTCCAAAAGGCCGCAGTGCTGATCGAGCGGCCTGCATGTGCCAACCTCCCCAGTCCCGGCTCCCGGCGCCGCAGGGAGCGGAGCCTCGTTGTGTTTAGTTCTGCCAGGCTCCTCGGGGGGTGCCCTGCTGGGCAGGTGTTCCATCAGGTGGGAGTGCAGGTGGCTCAGGATGGGGGGCTGGGTGCAGATGGTGCTGCTGCGCCGCGCAGTGCTGGCGCCGAGCCTCTCGCACTGCTCCCCGAAGGAGTCGGGGGCCAACCCCGCTGAGGAGTACATGCAGTCCGTGCAGGACTGGTAGGAAGGCTTCACCTTGCTGAGGATCCCAAACACGGCGTCGTGCTGCAGGAGAGAAAACAGGCACAGATCAATGAGCACGGAACAGACACCAGCACAGCCCGCAAGGTGTGCGACAGCCAAAGAGATCTGGAACAAAGCCCATTTCCACCTCAGGCCCTGCAGCAGGAACTACAGCCACGTGCTTTCCCAGCAGGCAGTGTCTCCAAGGAATACCTACCGTGCCAAGCGAGGGTCATGCAAGCAAGCTGCCCACAGCACTTTACAGGGCACTCACTGGGCACTCTCTGGCATCTACATCCACAGCTCGGGCAAGCAAAGCCCTGGTCAGAAGCGCCTCGAAAGGGGAGAAGCTCATCATGGAATGAAAGGCTTTATCCAAGTCAAATGAAACTGGGCTATGAGGATGAGAAGAGCAGTTTCACTTGCAGCAGAGTCAGCCATGCCAATCACCTCCACCTCACCTCCATACGCACCTCAAAATCCTCCGGGCAACTCCTTTTGCTGTTGTTGTTATTCAAGTTCTCCCTATTGAGCCTGCTCTCCTCCTTGTGCATGGACAAACGCCTCTTCCACTTTTCCATGGGATTTTCCTCCCTGACACCGTCCTCCCCTGGCTCCCCAAGGACCATCCTTCCCTTCCTGGGGCTGAAGTCCAGTTTCTTCTTTGTCTCTTTCTCACAGAAGCCACCCAGCTCTGCCAGTGGCTCCCCTCTCTCCAGGGCCCTTCCTGTGTCCAGCAGCCTCCCCTGGGATGGTGCAGAGGGCGGCTGTCCCACCAGGGCATCCCGCTCCAGCTGCTCCATGTGGAAGAAGCCCTCCCTGTCCCCAGGAATCTTGTTCTCCAGCAGGGTGTCCGAGAGGCGGCGGAAGCAGTAATCGAAGCCCACGGAGCCGTCGGAGCCGCGGTTGTCCAGGTAGGCTGACTGGGAAGGCATGTCCAGGTCAGCCAGGCGGTTCTCCAGGTCGATGTCCAAGCTCTCCAGCAGGAAATCTCCCGAGCCCGTGGTGCCGTCGGTGTTCTGGGGCAGGTTGCTCTCTGCCTGCTGCTTCCACAGTTTATTGTGGCGCTGCTTGCTGGGGAGAGGACAAGGACACAGTGATTTGCCCTGCAGGGTGTGCAAGGAGCTTCCTTCCATCCACCCAAGGGCTGGGCCCAGACTCGAGATCCCATTTGGACAAACCACCTTCAGCATTGGGATTTCTTCCCCCACCTGTCCGTAGCAGAGCAGTGTCCTGAGTGCAGCTTGGGAGACCTCTCAAGGCACAGAAACCCCCTCACAGCACAACACAAGTGACCTCTCTGCACAGCTCCTGCTTAAACAGGGGACAGAATTCTCTCCTCTATCCTTAGAATATAAATACTGCAGCTCTTGCAGTGAGAGAGCCCTGGGGCTGGCACAGAACCACCAACACTTTGCCTCCGGAATGGCCCGAGCTCAGTTCTGCCTCATAAAACAAGAACAATGCTGTGCTGAGCAGCACTGGCTGCTGAGAAATCCAAACGTGCTTCCCAAGCATGGAGAAGCCCTCACTGAATTACACCAGAGCAGCTCTCCCAGCTAATTTCCACGCGGGGAGACTGGCACAGGGAAGGTTCAGGAAAAGCACAGGATTCTGCCTGTGCCCTTCTACACCCCTCACACATCTGTGAGTACAACACAGTCCTAGGTTACAATGTAAAGATGTGCCCAAAGGTGTGTATTCAATCACCATCTCCATGAACTGTTAAAAACAGGAGGGCCAGTGTTTTCCTTGCCCCCTTCCCCCGGCTATCTCCTGTTAATGGGCCATCAGTGCCTTGCCCCATGAGTCACAGATATCTCCTGTTAATGGGCCATCAATGCCTGTCCCATGAGTCACAGATATCTCCTGTTAATGGATCAATGCCCTGTCCATGAGTCACAGATATCTCCTGTTAATGGATCAATGCCCTGCCCCATGAG